>JAODAL010006182.1:0-127500 GCA_025379985.1 Phyllomedusa bahiana | reverse complement strand
ACCTGTGGCTATAAAGGGGGCCATGTGGTATAAAGGGGGCCATGGATAATAAAGGGGCCTGTGGTATATAAAGGGGCCCCGGCTAATAAAGGGGGCCAGGTGGCTATAAAGTGGGCATTGGCTAATAAAGGTGGTCTGTAGCTATAAAGGGCGGCCCTGTGGCTATAAAGGGGGCCTGGCTAATAATAGGGGGCCATGTGGATATAAAGGGGGGCCCTGGCTAATAAAGGAGGCCCTGGATAATAAAGGGGGCCCTGACTATAAAGGGGGCCCTGGCTAATAAAGGGGGGCCCTGACTATAAAGGGGGCCTGGGTTAATAAAGGGGGCCCTGGCTAATAAAGGGGGCCCTGACTATAAAGGGGGGGGGAACTACGATAATAAAGGGGGGCCCTGGCTAATAAAAGGGGGCACTGGCTTATAAAAGGGGGGCCCTGGCTAATAAAGGGGCCCGACTATAAAGGGGGGCCCTGGCTTATAAAGGGGCCCTGGCTAATAAAGGGGGCACTGACTATAAGGGGCCCTGGCTATAAAGGGGGGCTGGATAATAAAGGTGGGCCCTGACTATAAAGGGAGGCCTTTGGCTAATAAAGGGGGTCCTGGCTAATAAGGGGGCACTGACTATAAAGGGAGGCCTTGACTATAAAGGGAGGACCTGACTAATATAGGGGCCACTACTGACTAATAAATGGGGGCCCTGACTATATAATGGAGGCCCCTGACTACAAAGGGAGGACCTGAATTACAAAGGGTGGCCACTGACTTTAAAGGGGGCCCTGCTAATCAATGGGGGGCCCTGGCTATCTAAAGGGGGGACCCTGGCTATCTAAAGGGGGGCCCTGACTACTAAAGGGTGGGGCACCTTTAATATCTAAAGGGGGGCCCTGACTAAACATAAAGGGGGCCACCTGGCTATCCTAAAGGGGAGCCATGACATATAAAAAGGGGGCACCTGGCTATCTAAAGGGGGGGGGGCCATGACTAAATAAAGGGGGGCCCCTGGCACCATTAAAGGGGGGACCCTGGCCATAAAGGGGGCCTGGCTACATAAAGAAGGCCCCCTGGCTACATAAAGGGGGGCCTGACTATCTAAGGGGGCCCTGGAACATAAAGGGGGCCCATGGGCTAACACCACCAAAGGGGGGCCACTGACTAACTAAGGGGGCCCTGGATACATAAAGGGGGACCCTGGCTACATAAAGGGGGGCCCTGGGACTACATAAAGAGGGGGGCCCCTGGTACATTAAGGGCGGCCCTGGCTACATTAAGGGGGGCCTGGCTAATAAAGGGGATCCTGGGACTAAACTATGGGGGCCACCCCTGGCTACTTAAAGGGGGGCCATGACTACATAAAAGGGGGCCCTGGCTACCTAAAGGGGGCCTTGTACCTAAAATACTAAAGGGGGCCCTGAACGACCTACACACTAGCCAAAGGGTGGGCCTGACTCCTGGCACACTAGCTAAAGGAGGCCCCTAAACTACTGTATACTACCTAAATGATGGACCCCTAACTAACTGTATACTACCTAAAAGAGACCCCTAAATGCCTGTTTACTACCTAAAAAAGAACCTCTAACTAACATGTATAGTACCTAAAAGCGACCCCTAACTGCCTGTATATACTTCAAGGAGGGGGGGGGGGAGCCTTAACTGGAATGTTTATACCTAAAGGGGGTCACTAACTGCTTGAAGCCTATATAAATGGGACCCTAAATACCTACAGCTTACCTAAAACTGGGGGCAACCCACTAACCTACAGACTAACTAATGGGAACTCACAACACACTCTACCTACAGCCACCTAACTGGGGTCACAACCTAACTGTAGCCTATCAACTTGCCTAACTGGGGCCTGCTTTCTAACTGGGGGCTACTTACCTACCCACCTGTGGTAGGTACCCACCAACCTTTAACCTGGGGCCGGGTTTCCAACTTATCAGCGGGGGTCTTCCTACTAAATAGGGCCTATCTAGTTACCTGGGGCATCTCCCCACCCTCAAACACCTTGGATACGAGGCCTCTAAGTTATGGCTTGTTACACGCTCTCCCACCCCTGGGTTGTTTGTAAAGAGGTGGGAATGGTAAAGAGAGCTGCTGGGAAATTGAGGATTTCTAGATATTTGTGTGTAATTTCTGCAGGGATGAGCTGTGGGCGGGAAAGTCATCTTTTTTTTTGGGGGGGGCGGGTGTGGAACGGATGCAGAAGGATAAAGGGACTTATGAACAACTCATAAGAGAAGAGAACGACTCCTCAGTCAAGACGTCTTCGGTGAGTCCCTGATTTCAGGGGTTATTTTACTTCTATATTGGATCAGTGCTATATTGGATCCTGAGCCGGTGTCTGATCACTATGTTCTCTATATGGCGGTGTTGTAGGTTATACCTGAGCTGGTGTCTGTCCTCTATGTGGTCTCCATATGGTGTTGTAGGTTATACCAGAGTTGGTGTCTGATCTCTATGTGGTTTCTATATGGCGTGTTGTAGGTTATACCTGAGCTGGTGTCTTGACCTCTATGTGGTCTCTACCTATGGGGGCATGTGTTGTAGGTTATACCTGAGCTGGTGTCTGACCACATGTGGTCTCTATATGGCAGGTTGTTGTAGGTTATACCAGAGCTGGTGTCTGACTTCTATGTGGTCTCTATATGGCAGTGTTGTAGGTTATACCTTAAAACTGTGTTTTGGACCTCTATGTGGTCTCTATATGGAGGTGTTGTGGTTATACCTGAGCTGGGTGTCTGACTTCTATGTGGGTCTCTATATGGCAGTGTTGTAGGTTATTCCTGAGATGGGTTCTGACCTTATTGGTCTCTATCTATGTCGGTGTTGTTACGTTTTACAGAAGCTGGTGTCTGACATCTATGTGGTATTCTATATGGTGTGGTTGTAGTTTATACCGGGCTGGTGTCTGACTCTATGTGGTATCTTATATGGTGGTGTTGTAGATTATACCTGAGCTGGTGTCTGACCTCTATGTGGTCTCTATATGGTGGTGTTGTAGGTTATACATGAGTGGTATATGACTCTATGTGGTCTTATATGGCGTTGTTGTAGGTTTATTAGCGGAGCTGGTGCTGACCCTCTTTGTGGTCTCTATATGGCGGGTGTTGTAGGTTTTACCTGAGCTGGTGTTGACCTCTATGTGGTCTCCATTATGGCGATGTGTTGTAGGTTATATCGGTGCGGGTATAATGGCCAGCGTACATGTGTCCCTGACTCTTTAAGAGTGAGGGAAAACACTGACCCTGTGATTAGGAGTTACACTAATACTTTCTTTGCTGGTGTTTATTTTCAGAAAGGTGGTGAGGTGCGTGACCAAGGGAAACGTTGGAGGGGGATAAAAAAAAATTTTTGTATGTGGGCTTGGGGGGGGGATATTGTATGTGGGTGGGAGGGGGAATATGGATGGAAGCTACTTACCATGTGTCTATGAAGTGTTCTAGACTGACAATGTGTGACTACTTGTCTTACCCACAATACAGTTCTAGTTTTGCACCTGTATTATGTGGAAAAATGAGCACCATTTATGTCGATCGAGGACGGTGAATATTTTTCATGTAAGTAGGGTGGGCCCCCAAGATCAACTCCCCTGTGGGCCCCAGTCCGACACTGTTGTAAACTAAACAGTCTAACAATGCGCCAGCTTTCTCAAACTGACTCATACTGTATGACAAGTCTGGCATATGTTCAGACACATTTGTCTATTAATTGGCTAAGTTTAAAGGGGTGTTCTCACCATGCTATTTCACAAAGCCACAGACAGCTTCAGACTCACCCTTCCTTGTAAGACTGTGGGTGGTTCTATAGCAGTGATTGACATATTAACTCTGCTATTCGTAGCTGAGCCTGTTACAGTAATATGAGTGCAAGAGGTTTATAATCTGTAGATCACAAAGCTACAGAACTTTAAGGGTCAAACCTGTCAGTAACCTAAAAAAAAACAAGCTGCTGTGCTAGGGATTAGACTCAGCAGGGAGTGACTCCTCATGTTTGAAGAGGGCAGCTGGAGCAATCCGATAAGAGAAAGAGCAGGGAGAGGTGGTCAGTATCCTAGAAACACTTGTGCACTGACACATTATACTATAAAATGCAGTTCACATGTTTTCTAGTACTTTGCAAAGAAAATGTCAAAAGTGCCAAATTAAAACAAAAAAGTAAAACATGTAATATAGTACATGTAATGCATCTATATTCTATATACTTTCCAACCTCAGACAACTTTAATGCATTCTGTTAAAATTATCTAGTTTTGGGCATTCCTTGTATAGATAAGATGTTTTCTATCATTTATAAATAACTATGTAAGGCCTGGTTCACATCTGTGACACAACAGATACCAACGGTGCTCGACAGACCCTATTGACTACAATGGGTTTGTTAGTTTTGGCCTGGTGTCTGTTGTTTTGATGGAAGAAATAATGCAACTTGCAATGGGTATTTGAAACTGAACCCCGACCACTGATGTGAACCATGATTAAATGTGTAAAAAAGAAATCACTTTTTCAAGCAAATAGGCAATGTAATGTGCTCAGTTAGAGCTATAAGATGTCCCATACTAATTGATAGTCATGTAATTGTAGCATACATATTTAAAAAAAATGCTGGTGTTTTTGGTTAACTTCTCTGTTAGGCTAGGTTTACACAGCATTGGACAAAAATCTAAATCCTAGAAACGTTCATCACGCTGCGGGTATTGTCCACTGTCTGTCAACAGCGGCTGAAAAAAAGTCAGTTTTCTGGTGCGTTTTGTCTTTTTTGTACTTTTTTTGGCACTTTTTTATGCACTTTTTTGCAGAAATACAAAGCATTATAATTGCTATGGGTTTCTGCAAAAAAAGCACCAAAAATCATCCCAAAAAACATCCAGCGCTTTACATAGACTCCAATAATAAATTTTCTGCCCTGCTCAGTCGCTTTTTGCAACGTTTAAAAAAACAACTACCAAAAAAAAAACAAGCAGAAAAAAGACGTTCTGTGGAGACAACAGGACATTTTTACTGCTAAGTATATGGGACCACTTTTCAGTCGGTTTTTCAGTGTTTTTAGAAAATGAAAAACGCTGAAAAAACAATCATTTTTGTGTGCAGTGGAGACATAGGGCGACACGTATGATTTTTGGCGCCATTTTTATTGCACGCATTAGTAGTGTAGAATGCGCCTGAGTGTATGAACCTGTTCTACTGTGGGTCATAGATTTAGCGCTTTCTAGCTCCAAAACGTCAATTCAGGCTCAGGTAAACCACTTTTAAATTGGTTTACCTGTTCCAGCAGTAATGCACATGGTTTTTCTGTACTAAAGTCATAAATGTGTAGAATACCATGGTTGTAGTGTGACACACCTCCAGAACGTCGCCGCTTCTTAGGCGCATTACAAAGTGTTACAGGCGCTTTATAATGCGCCTAATTATGGAGTGCGTCTGCTCATACATTGAGCACACAGGGCTGCGGCAGTTTTTAGGCTTAAAAGACAGCCCTGTACATACATGTCGCCCATATTCTTGGACAATGAAAGTATTATGTGCAAGTTTGATTGTTAGTGAAGAAATGTTTATACTATGGTGCAAGTGAAAAACAGAAAATGTATCAACTGTGGAACTTCCAATTCAACAACAAACAATCTTCAGTCCTCCTCATATGAAAGAACATTATCTGTTGCATAAAACCAAATCTCATTTTTGCAGGCTTCCTGTTTACTTTTTGTGTGGGAGATCAGTTCTTTTTGCCTTAAACAATTTATGGTGAGATGAGAACAATGGACCTTGATAGTCCTCCTCTGGCCTCCTCCACTGGCATCTCTTGATGTTTATGTCAGGCCATAATAAATCCATCCATCAGAAAAAATTTCATTATTACTTTCTTCTTGTTCCAAACAAAATCCTATTAGTAACAAGGAGCAAGGATCTGTTTTTGTATCAGTTTCCAGGAGACTCTCTATGGCCATGTCTACACAGCAGGGTATTATCGGCAGATTTTCGTCTGATTCAGTATTTAGAATCCGGTGTAAATCCGACTGTAACCAGTGCCCCATAGTCTTCAATAGAAAATCTACACAGTCTACACAGCACAGATTTTTTTACGATCGGTTTTAAAATCCAGCGGTTTTTAAAACGTCAGATAATCTGCCCGGATTTGCCGTCGGCTGCATGTATGAACGGTGCTGCACCAGAAGTCTGGCGTGTTTTCAGCTTGACATCAGACGCAGTCCCGTTCGCAATAGTTAAAAGCCTCCCGTACACCCGTATCAGGCGCATTATAGAGCGCCCGCAGCACTTTGTAATGCGCCTTATTTCAGTGGGGTGGGGGGTGGGAAGCGGGGCGCACTAGAACCGTGGAAAGCTATAGATTTATAGCTTCAGTACTGCAATTCTAGGCACATTACTGCTGGAACAGGTATACCACTCAAAGTGGTATACCTGAACCAGAATTGTCATGTTAGTGCTAGAATGCGCCTGATATATGACCCGCAGTAAAGTATTTATATGCGCATAAAAATTGGCATTCAAATGCCAAAAATCATCCATGTTGCCCTGAATGTATGGGGCTGACAGCAAATCCAAAAACAAAACTGCATAAAAAAAACGTGACCCAACAATGTTAAAAAACTGTTGTATTTTGGACTACATTTTAACATTTGCTGTGTAGACATAGCCTAAAGAATGCTGTGAACCAACAGAAAGGATCTAAGGATGTTAACTAGCCCTTAAAAAGGAGCATATAATTATAGACAGGAAAGATCATCCACCTACTATGTTTTTGAGGCTTTAAACTTTGCAGCAATGCAGATAGAGCCTTTAGGTCCTCTGCTTCATGTAATGTCATTAAACTCTGCTACAGAAAGTACATGTAATGTCAATGTGAGCATTCTTGATATCTTGGTAGCCTTTGATTTTGCCCTATCTTTCAAAATACACATTTAAGCCCATGTCACGTTCTACATACTCAAGCTCACAAGGGTTTCCTGAGTCTGCTTTTTCCTTGTCTTGAGTATGCCAAAAATGTTTGTATGTGTCGTTATCATCCACACTCCCTCATAATTTCTGACTAGATTTTTACAACAACCTATGCTATGGTCTTCCTTCTAACCGTGGTGCAGTCTGCCAATTTATTCCCAAATGCTGCTGCTCAGTTAATCTGTCTCTCCCCTTGTTCCTTTACTGCTCTTACTAGCTGGCTACCCATTCCAACAAATGAATGTTAAAATACATATATGTTCGTCTTAACTTTTTTGAATTGTGGTAAGTTATATACCCTGTTTTCCCGAAAATAAGACCGTGTCTTATATTAATTTTTGCTCCTAAAGACGAGCTAAGACTTATTTTTAGGGGATGTTTTTTTTTTCTATGAACAATAATTCAATTTATGTTGAACAAAACATCAACATTATTAATATACGTAGTGACTTCATCACAAAACATCAGTTTAAAGCAGCCAAACTCTGAATTTCATAACTAAAAATGCACTATGTCTTATTTTCAGGGGTGTCTTATTTTTGGGGAAACAGGGTAGTTTGTCATGATACCAATTCAACACAATACCAGAACCATGGAAGTCTATGAGTGACAGATGTAGAATATCCATGGCACACACAAATTTGATTGTGCTTAAATAATTTATTGAAAATAATAAAGGAGAAGTTATGCTTGACAATAGAGACCCTATAGTAAGCATACGCTGACCTTTCTCCTTTCTCATACAAGGGTTCACTGTACATTGACTATAGTTTTGAGTCCAAACCCTGTCATACTAAATGCTGACTAATGTGTCCAAATCTTGTCATGCTGTACGCTGACTTGTTGGGGAGTTTTTACCCCTTTATCATTTTTAATAAATTATTCAAGCATGATCAAATCATTGTGTGCTGTGGATAGTCTACTCGTGTACAGTGTTCCTTCCCGTGGTCTTTCCACTGAGCACCATTGAGCCTGCTTATACCCTTGCAGTGCAATCTCATCCTTCTTTAGGTATGGGTAACATCAATCAGAGGCATCCTCCACAGCCATCAAGTGAAAACATTTTTTTTTCTTTACATGGGGGATTCTGCGCAATATATGTCTGTTAAGGCATCCCTTGAATGTACACATTTTTTCCATGTCCATTTTTTCCATTTTCCATGTATCTTGGTCCACACATCTTCAGATATGTCAGGTTTAGAAAAAAAAAATATGGAAGAACATACAGTATCTGTACTAACAATAAAATGCAAAACTATCCAGAATGTGCCCTCTTAAAACATCTCTGCACAATACCTCCTCACACAATCTCCAGTCCTCACGAGAATTTCTCCTCTGCTTGCCCCTTGTCTGCTCTTAACATCATCATCTTCAAGAGATCAAGTAAGCTGTCAGTTCTTGAAGTTGATAAGGGCCAAATTAACTGGGTCAGAGTATCCCCCAAATGGCAGGAATTATAGGGTGTTCCTCATAGGAAGTGGTTTGTACTTACTAAAAGTGATTCACTAAAGTATAATGGTTAAACTGGTGATAGAGTCACAGGAGTCCAAGGCCTACTGAACTGAGTGGGGAGCAAAGGCTAGCTTGTTTGATCCAATCCAACGCACAAATTGCTAAAAAGTTCATTCTGGTTCTGATAGAAAGGTGTTAGAACATGCACCACACAACACCCTGCTAAGTATAAGGCTGCAGACCAGACAGACTGTTTGCTACGGACTGGTTGTGGAGCTTGGTGCATGTGTGACACTTAGGGCCACATGTATGAAAACTGTCTAGGTCAAAAATTCACTTTGCTGCCCATAGCAACCAATCAGAGTGCCCCTTTCATTGTTCCAGAGCACTATATGAAATGAAAGGGGCGATCTGATTGGTTGCTATGGGCAACAAAGTCAATTTTAGAACTAGACAGTTTTCATACATGTGGCGTTTACTTAGGAAGAGATGGCACAAAGAGGCACTATGGGAATCTGGTGAAACAGTGGAGACAGTGTTACGCTGGGTTCTGGCATTCATGTTACCGAATGTTACTTGGACAAGTACCACCTACCTACACATTGTTACAGATCAAGTACACCCCTACATTGCACTACTATTTCCTGACAATGGCCTCTTTTAGGGGGATAATGTGCTCTGAAACAAAGCAAAAATTGTTTGTGTAACATGAGAGAGTATTCAAGGTGTTTACTTAGTCTACAGATTCCCCTGATCTCAACTGATCAAGCATCGGTGGTATTTGCTGTGCGGTCCATAAAGATGCCACCTCACAGCTTTTAGGGCTTAAATAGGTTTTCTCACTACATTGATTAACCTTCAAAATGTAGGGAATTGTAAATAAAGGATTTACTAAATACATTGCTTTTTTGATATTGCCCTGGTCAGGAGATTTTGTCTGCTCTGAGTGCACACAAGTGTACCATCCATATTTATCTTCCTGATAAGACAGAGAGCAGGGAGTGAAGTCACCACAGTCAGTTGGAGCAGAGTTTTTATCTCTAACAAGATTATATTGTTTACCTTTGATAAGCACTTCTTTTCACTCTTTGGACGTCTGTAGCGTTGTTTAATTACAGAGGAGATAAATATACTAATCACTGCTGTAGAACCACTCATGGCCTGATAAGGCAGTGTCGGTCTGAAGCTGCCTGTGACTCTGAAACAGCATGGTGAAAAAAAACCTTTAAAAGCATCTGCTAATGTCAGATAACACAAGGCACCTTAGGCTATGTCTACAAAGCATGGTATTCCGACTGTACCCTGTGCTGCATAACAGGCAATAAAAAATCTGTGTTGTAGTCTAGACAGCACATATTTTTAATGATTGGTTTTGAAATCTGCTGCGATGTATGGGGCCGACAGCAAATCCAAAAATTGGCCGTGGTTTTTTGCACAAATCTGCACCAAAAACCGCAGTCCAGACGAAGTCCAGCAATGTTAGCATTCTGTCTGATTTTGGACTGCATTTTATCATTGCTGAGTAGAAACAGCCTTAGAGGTTTTGTGGAGCCCATGCCTTGATGAGTCATAGCTTATTTGGAGGCACAAGGGGGAGCTATACAATATTGGGCAGGTTTGGTGGTTTTAAAGTAATGAGTGATTGATGTATTCATGTCAGTAATTGCAGTGAAAACATTCATTGTTCCTTTTTGTCTGGCTGAATTAGTTGAAACTGAAAACTGTACACAATGGAAAAATTGGTTTATACGAAGTGATTGACAACACTTAGAACAGTTTTATTGGTCTTTTTAAACAGAGACAATACATTTAATTAGAATCAAACCTAATAAATAGAAAAGTAAAAAAAAAACAAAAAAACAACAAACCAGCACAACTAACCCTGTGCTACAAAAATTGCTTGACTACTGGTCATATTATAAAGCACATCATCTCTGAGACACAGAACCTGTCTCCTTCCTGAGCGGTATGATGGCTGGACATTCCCATCTTGTTTGTACTTGTGTATAATTGTTTTTACAGATGGACGAAGCACCTTCAAGTAATTGGAAATTGCACCCAAGGATGATCCAGACTTGTGCAAGTCCACAATTCTCTTCCTGATATCTTGGCAGATTTCTTTATACTTTCCCATGATGTTACAAACAGAAGCAGTGTGTTTCTGTTTTGCCTTAAAAATACATCCACAGGTGTGTCTCTAATTAACTTGGATGTTGTCGATAAAGCTTCCAGAAGCTTCCAAATTAGTGATGAGCGATTACGTTGACTATCGTCATCGGGTCGATAGTCGATATCGGCAATTATCAATATCCGATAGTCGATAATAGATTATCGCCGATGACCATTAAAGTCTATGGGAGAGGAACAACACCTTCATTCTTACACCCAAAGAGGGATGGAGAAGCTGGAATTAACATCCACAACAGTCAAATGGATACGGGCTACATCTTAGGCAACACACTTAGGTTATAAAAGCCACAGAAAAAAACTCACACACCATTCACTATCCCTGTCTTGCACCACAGCATGACCCTTAAACCTGCATGACCCACAAATTAAAAAGTGCCAGAAGGCAGTATGATTTGAACCATCATCTTACTTGAACTGGACATTGAATATCCCTGTCCTGGAACGCAGCATGAGCCCCAAACCTGCATGACCCAGATTAAAAAGTGCCGGAAAGAATGGAGTCCTTTCAAAACCAACCTCATCCACTTTAAGTTGAACTGGTACATAGACTATACCTGTCCTGGGCCACAGCTAACCCCTAAACCTGTTTGACCCACAGATCACAAAGTGCCACTATGCTATTTTGTACAGTGACTCTCATTTAGTATATATTTTTGGTAACTGATATTTGTTTACAGAATTTATTTAGGGAAGTTTTATTTATTAGTTTTACATTAATACCAATTTTGCTTTTTTTCAAGTGTGATAACATACAACATACACCCCTCCCTGCAGTTTTTAAAGGTATTTTTTTACACGTGTAGATGTGTTAATTCGTCGCACACCCCATAAGTAATACAAATGTCCTAATCATCCCCAAAACACTTCTTAGTTGAGAAGACATTTGCCCTCCTGGCTTCTGAGACTGATTCAGCCAATCAATTCAATGGTTTCATTTTTCCTCCAAATTCTTCTTCATTGATTATGGACAGACTCCCCTGGAGATCAAATGATGCGACCCCATAGTGACTCCAGCCCCAGGAAATTTTAAGCCTCAAATTGTGCAATTTGTGTCCAGCCCTGGACCCCTTTTTGACACTACTTAACCTCACAGAAATCACCTTTTTCAAAATCTGATTTTTTAGAGAAATTTGAAGCTCTCCTGATTGCCCCTAACGGTGAGAGCCAGTGCTGCCGTCAGCCATCTGTTAACACGGAGGTCCAGCTGCCAGGGCCAGACTTACACCTATCTGAAATGTATACGGATAATAAAAGGTATTTTTTGGCACCTATCAATTCACCTGTGGTGACTAATAAATTGCTGTATTCAAATTTAACTGCAAAGTAGATCTATCAACAAAGCTTGACTGACCAAAAGTGAAAAAAAACACCTGTCTGAAATGTATACGGGATAATATAAGGTATTTTTGGCACCTATCAATTCACCTGTGGTGACTACTAAATTGCTGTATTCAAATTTAACTACAAAGTAGCTCTATGAACAAAGCATGACTGACCAAAAGTGAAAAAAACACCTGTCTGAAATGTATACGGGATAATAAAAGGTATTTTTTGGCACCTATCAATTCACCTGTGGTGACTACTAAATTGCTGTATTCAAATTTAACTACAAAGTAGCTCTATGAACAAAGCTTGACTGACCAAAAGTGAAAAAAACACCTGTCTGAAATGTATACGGATATTAAAAGGTATTTTTGGCACCTATCAGTACACCTGTGGTGACTACAAAGTTGCTGGATTCAAATTTAACTGCAAGGTGGCTCTATCAACACAGCTGGCCTGCGCCAAAGTGAAAAAAACACGTATCTGAAATGTATACTGATAATAAAAGGTATTTTTTGGCACCTATCAACCTGTGGTGACTACAAAGTTGCTGGATTCAAATTTAACTGCAAAGTAGATCTATCAACAAAGCTTGACTGACCAAAATTGAAAAAAAAACAAGTATCAAATGTATTCGGATAATAAGAGGTATTTTTTGCACCTTTCAATTCACCTGTGGTGACTACAAAATTGCTGTATTCACATTTAACTGCAAAGTAGCTCTATCAACAAAGCTGTACTGCGGCAAAGTGAAAAAACACGTAACTGAAATGTATTCGGATAATAAAAGGTATTTTTGGCACCTATCAACCTGTGGTGACTACAAAGTTGCTGGATTCTAATTTAACTGCAAGGTGGCTATATCAACAAAGCTGGAATGGGCAAAATTGAAAAAGAACACCTATCTGAAATGTATACTGATAATAAAAGTGGAGTTTTGCACCTAACAAAGAGACCTGCAGTTACTAGAAAAGATGTGTATCCTAATATAAGTTCAGGCTGCCCAATATCCAGGAAATATTTCAATAGAAAACTGTTAATAATAAAGCTATTGCAGTGCAATGTCTACACTAAGTCTTGGTGAACTATATCCAGTATTCTTTAAGGAGCTTGTCTGTTTTCGCCGCCGACCCCCCCCAGCTCCCCCCCGTGACTTTTACAGCGGTAGATGCTCGCTTTAAAATTCTCTACCTAACTACATAAAATCTTCCAAATCTCTAGATCTAACTAAGTTGTAAGGATCACAGCTAACAGTAGAGCTTTCTCTGTGAAGAAATAGAATAATTTCGCTGTTTGCGGAGCTGTTTGGACACAGGCAGAGCGCACGTCCTACTGCTATGAGACGCTGACAGACACTGATCATGAACAGGAAGGGCTGTTCTATGTAAAACGAGGTCATGTGATTTTTTCCAGCCAATCGCAACCATACACATCCCAGTCATGACGTCGCACACACATCTCACCCTGCTCTATTCTGTATAGCTGATTTGCATTGGGCCGCCAAAATGACAGGAAGCGCCGAAAATGGCACTGATATTAATAGATGATGCACAGATTTTAACCTAAATTATCGCGTGATCTAAAAAATCCGATCAACGTAAATACCGTGCCGATTTCAACTTTGTCGATAATAATCGCTCAACACTATTCCAAAGACATGACATCATCATATGTTCTGTCCCAAATTGTTTAAGAGCATAGTAATCCTAGTGTATGTTTGACTTTGCAGAAAGTAATAAAAATGCCTTAAAAAACTCTACTCTCTCTTATTATTCTGGCATTTGGCAAATATAAATAATTTTGGTAATCCTAATTGACCTAAAACGGGTAAGGTTTATTCTGATTTCATGTCAGATAGTGAGAAAAACATGCAGATGTGTCTTTTTATATAGTGTATGTAAACTTCTGGTTTCAACTGAATAATAATAAAGGTTTTCTTAACCAGTTCTTGACTGGGCCATTTAAACCCTTTCCTGACCAGGCACATTTTCCTTTTTCTTAGTACATGTAGGTTTGAATGCTATAACGCTTTTTTCGCACACGGTTATTCTACTATTTTTTCCGCTTTCTTACCGGGATATGTTGGACTTTATTTTTATGTTATTTTTGTATAAGATTTTTGTTATAATACAAGGGAAAATAGTAAAAGAATCAAAAACAAATTAAAAAGCCACTTTTACACATTTTTCAATAAATTTATTTTTGTAACAGCAAAAGTGACCCTAAAATACATTTGCTAATTGCGTCAAAGATATTTATATATAGGTGATATAAAGTTTTAGGGTAGTCGGGGGTGGGACTACAAGTGGTGGTTTGGGCTGTTTATATTTTTTAACAATATTTTATTATGTGTGTTTGTTTTATTATTACTTTATTTTACATATTGTTCCCTCCATCTTGTCAGGTCCATAAGGTCAGAAAAAGATCTTTGGGTGGCATTACATAATTTTTTTTTGTGTGATTTCTTGTTACTGGGGATGGTATATTAGTCCCAGTTATAGTGGAAACTCAGGGAAAAACAACCTCCTGTGTGTACAACAGAGCTGATTTGGATCTGCTAAGACCCAGCATCATCTGCAACTGCCGAGCCTCGGCGGTCACTTAACTGCTAGCTCTGGGAGAAGGATTCCGGGTCTAGTGTTTATATAAAGACCGTGTTGAGTGCTGTATATACAGCAAAATGGAAGATAGGGACAGTAATAAACCATCCCTGCCTTTTCAGTGGAGAGCCAACCATCACAATTAGTCTGTGCAGAGATATAAAGTCACCGTCCGGATGCTTAGGGTCCATCCACACAGCATGGTGTTTCAGATGATTTTCAGATTTTGAAACCATCTGAAAACCGACTGTCAACCAACCCTTATAGACTTCAATAGAAAACATAGCTCGGATTTAAAATCCGAAAACCATCAAAAAAACTTTGAACATGCACATTTTACCGCCCGGTTTTTGGGCGGAACACGTGTTGTTCAATGGTTAAGGAGGACTGCTGAATCTGCAAACCGCAGACAGAAACCGTCCTCCTAAACCATTCAAAAGATGATAAAATACCCGAAGAATTCTTTAATGAAAATCTAACCAGTATTTTGTCACAGCCATGTGGCCATACTTCCTATAGCTGCTGGGCGGTCAGCAAGCACTTAAAGGGGTTGTGTCACTACATCAATTCCTCTTACTTCAGTCCTGTTTTCTCAGTTTCATTTTTGAAGTCAGAGGTATGTTTACTGACTTTACTGTTTTCTACTGCCTGCTGTGATGAGCTGCTGAGGACACCAGGTCTGTAGCTATAGCAATCAGCCTATCAGGAGAGATCGAACAGGTCTGTATCTATAGCGACCTGAGGAGCTGATGCAGCCCATACAAGAGGGGATATCTAGGAATAGGTGTCACGGTTGGAGGTAGTGGATCCTCTGGACCACCGCAAGCGATGGCGTAAGCCATGCCAGGGAGCGGAATCTAAGTAGGTCCCGGTTTTCACCAGAGCCCGCCGCAAAGCGGGATGGACTTGCTGCGGCGGGAGTCTACTAGGTCTCTACCCCTGGCGTGACTTGCTTGCGGTGGCAGCCGAGGTGTACCTTGGTACAAAATCGGAAAGGCAGGCTCGTAGTCGGGACAGGCAGGTTGGTCAGGGCAGGCGGCAAGGTTCGTGGTTGTGGAAAGGCAGGAAGGTCAGGACGTCCGGCAAGATTCGTGGTCGAGGGACGGAGGCAAACGGTACGGTACACGGTAATCAGAACAAGACTTAGGAACGCTTTCTCAATAGGCAATGTGCACTAAAGATCTGGCAAGGGCATCAGGAAGAGGCAGGCTTAAATAAGGGCAGCGGCCGGCAATACCCAATTATCGGTGCGCTGGCCCTTTAAATTTAACAGAGCCGACGCGTGCACACCCTAGGGAGCGGGGACGCGTGCGCGTCGGGGGACAGGAGACTCCGCAGGAGCGAGGACGGGTGAGTGAGCCGGGACACGGCTGCCGGAGCCAGCGCGTCCGCCACCTGACATGCGGGCAGTGGTGCCGCCAGGCTGGTAGGCACGAGTGTGCACGCGACCCAGGTTGAGGGTCGCGGGGGCACCCGTGACAATAGGTAGGACACTGCTAATGGAAACATAATGCAAAGTGACTTGTTTTTGCAAGATCTTTAACATAAAAAGCAATCCTTGTAGTGAGACAACCCCTTTATGTTCCATCTAGCAGCAGTGCAACTCATGTCTACAGCTTGCGGATGAAACTGCAGCTTAGCCCTTATCAAATGTATGATGCTGAACTTCAATACCAGGTAGTCCATGGAAAAGAGGGCCACTTTGTTCTGGGATCTTTTTTCTAATCTCAGACTCACCTTTAAAACCCATGTCTACTACAAACTTCCAGAATACAGGTAAGGCTCTTTTATGGGAAACAGTGCTTAACAAAAACAAGAAACGGCAAGAAGGATGGGTTAAAATAAAGGGGTCATGGGTAAAGATAATTGGCAGTGAAGAAAAGGGGTTCAATAGACCATAACAAAGGGCTTGCAAAGCACAAATAGGATGCAACTCTATTAGTTGATAAAGAAATGTTTAGATTTAATTTGTATAGCTTAGAAACTTAGGCATTAATCACTGTCATCATAATTGTGCAATTTTCACTATGTGTGTGCTTACAACTGGTAGAAAAGGAAGAAAAGTGAATTAGAATCACTTGGGCAGGTTTATGAACATGTGAGCAATTTTCGGATGTCAAAATTTAAAATCCAAGCAATATAACAGTACACAGTCATAGCATGAAAATAACAAGATTTATATACCACAAATTGACATTATATTCCCCACCAGCTGCTACTTTTCCAGTACGGAGACCTAACACCCACTAGCAGGGCGGGAATGTATACAACATTAAAGTAATGTTTAGACTGACTCCTTCATATTCATGGCAATATGCGCCCTTGTAATTCAGAACATAAGCAAGGTGATGTATTTGTATGGGGTGTCTCACTGTGTAATGACCTCCTTCTGTAACACTTTATACCAGATGTACCAGACTATAGAGGAGTGTGACTGGTGTTGTGTGTTTAGAAATGACCACATGCCTTACTCTGCAGGAGATGCCAAAGTAACATGTATTCTTTGTAAATTATACCTATAGCTCTTTCAGAATTTTATGTTCATGCAGTGGCATAGCAAGGGTGGGGCAGGGGAGGGAGGGGGTTGTCAGCTGTAGTGTACAGCCATGCTATCTTTACAGTAGCTGGGAACAGGGCTAGCATCCAGGAGGTTCACAGAGAGAGGGGACTTCCTCTGTCACCAATGGGCACCCAAGCATCGCAATTGCTGCATGCCTATGATTGCCAATTGATGGATTTTGGGTTTGCCATATACAGAAGCCTATTAAATTCAAAGAACATTCTAATACATAGCAATACAACAATGTATTTCTATGTATTATAAAAGCGAATAAATGATCGTATTGCCTGGTTCCATACTGGTATTGTTAAAAAAGTAAAAAGCAAAGAAATGAAAAATGTATAACCAAAAAAATATAATGAAACACAAAACACCTTATTCCCCAATAAAAAAACATTCGGAACATTCCCATCTATAAAATTATTATGTTATTTTATCCAAATGAAAAAAAATGCAGGATTGCATTTATTTTTTCTATCCATCCTCCAAACACACAGAATAAAAAGAGATGAAAAAATCTTGCAAATACAAAGACATCACACATCTCCATTAACAAAAAGTAACAGAGTTATGGCTCTTAGAATATTGTGACATGAAAACGTGATTTTTTTAAGTGCCGATTATAATGTGTGGGTTAATGAGGAGCCTGTACAAGAAGTGGGGGGTGTGGTTTATAAAAAAGGGCTAGTAACCAGGGGCATCCCTTTGCAGCAAAAACGTCACTATGTTGATGTGTAGATGGTGGCAGTTCCTGTGCTGTTGCAACATGGCAGCAGGGAAATTTAGCCTTGAGTGCCATGTTGCTGTTAATTATTTAGAAGGAGCTTGTATAAGAAGCCCTTTAAGGAATAGTGATTGGCGGATATGTGGTTATGTAATCATTGTGTTGGCGAGTCCCTATGCTTACATTAAATGGGTTGATTTCCTGCCAGAATGCGTTGAGTGCCAGACTGAGTTCATTACCTTGAGCATGTGACCTGTGTAACGTGCAGCTAATGTGTCACCAGTGTAAGGGCATGTCCCCATGGCATAGGTTTGCGGACGTTTTTTCAGACGGTTTGCGGTTTTGCAGGCTGTCTGAAAAACCGGCCGCAAACGAGCACAATGGGCTTCTATGGAAAACCTGTGCAGTAGTCTCCACTGCACGGGTTTTCCGCCCGGTGGTTTTTCCGCCCGCGGGCCGCCCGATAAACATTGTGCTTGCACATTCTTCAGTCCGGTTTTCAGACGGAATATGTGCATGTCATTGTGAAGGGAAAGGGCTTTTCTCTGGTCATCGCGGAGAAAAGCCTTCCCCCCTGCGGCCGTGGGGACGGCACACAAACTGGACAAATACCAGTCGGTTTATCCGACCGGTATTTGTCCATTGCCGTGTAAACGGGCTCTAAATGGCAAGTGGACAGTGGAGCTAAAGTTACAAGGAGAGAGCTGTAAGCTGCTGTGAGACTGGGTTGACTGAGTCTTAGATAAAAGCGTGTGCCTCAAAAATCCCATCTGGAGTGACTCTGAAACAAGCAGCCTCTACATGATAAAGGTGAGTGCAGAGGGCAGTGAGAATAATGAGTAGAATAGTGTGTCTATTCATGACAAATGAGCAAAACTACGAGGTAACAGTTACAAGACCAAAAGAAACGAGAATAAGCAGATCTTGGATCAAAAGCCTAAGGGTAAAGGTAAGTAGCTCATGGAACAAGAACCTACAGACTGCGACTTGGTATAGGGAAGCTGCATTATAAGCATCAGCCTTAACAGGAACCTGTCACATAGATTATGCCCCCCTTGCTGAGGACAGCACAAGCTAGTCTCAGACCTGCTGTTTCCAGCGCTGTGTCTATTATTCTGTAAGATGCTGTAGTTTTATAGCATTTAATGCTCAAAACTTATTCATGAGCAGGTGTTAGCCCCGCCCACCAAAGGCTAGCCCCACCCACCTGACTGTTATTTACATGTTTCTACCTATTCAAAGTGATAGGTTTATTAGTTGAGGTGGGCGGGGTTTGAAAAAAATTACTGACTCTTTTCTGGCTGTAAACTGCAGATTTAAGCACTAAATACTAAAAAACTACAGCATCTTACAGAATAAAGGCACAGTGCTGGAAACAGCATGTCTGACACTAGCTTGTGCTGTATTCAGCAAGGGGGGCATAATCTATGTGACACATTCTCTTTAAACCATTCTAAGGCTTGTGCATCAACGTGTGAACTTTGTACATATGTTCCTGAAACCACCAAGCCCGAGTGTCTCTTGTGTGTATACTATCCTCGGGTTTAGCATTGTAGACTCAATTATGTGTGCATTTATGGTTGCATTATCTCCTTTCTGCAAAGAGGTCACCGCTAGGCCGCTTGCCTTACCATCTGAAGCCTGTAGGGGTTGGCACACTGTACACCTGGGGTTAATAATATCACACTTTTTGACCCCTCTTACACACTACCTAAAAGTAGCAAATGGTGGAGCAAAATAATGAATCATCCTCTACTAATTGTAGGTGTAAACAGACATTTGCCATTCCTGCTTCAGTAGGCATTTAGCTTTGTCAGAGTAAAACAACAGCAAAGTAGCAGTTACCTAGAAAGCCACCAAATTTGGAAAGTTCCTGCTCCAACCCCATTCTGATGCCAAGACCATCAGAATGAATGATTAGATTGGGCACTAAAAGTAGTTCATTAATATCTTTGACATCACAGAAACAGTCATTCTAATTCTGAATTGGTGATAAAGATTGCTATTTTCTCAGATTATGTTATATGTTCCCCAGCTGTGCCCACCCCATTCTTTGTAGAAAAAAATCCTCTTGTCACTTTTCTATGCTTCCTATTCATTCCTGCTTGTGCACCCCTGTGACCAATATGCCTCCTTGTCGGTACAGTGTGCCTATCAGTGCTATGTTTGGCTAGTTGGTACCCAGTGAGCAGGTGTTAGACACAGACATATTAAGAAAAGCAATTGGGCGCCTCTGCATATGGCAAGATTCATTCATTTATCTTATTCATTTATATAATGCCATTATATTCCACACTGCCATACAGAGATATCATTCATCATTCACATTAGTCCTAGTCCCCATTGGGGCTCACAATGTGAATTTCATAGCAACCTATCTGTGCGTTTTGGAGTGTCGGGGGAAGCCAGAGTACCCAGAGGAAACCCATGAAAACTCAGGAGAACATACAAACTCCTTGAAGATGTCCTTGTTGGGATGTAAACCAAGGACCCCAGCGCTGCAAGGCAACAGCGCTAACTAATAAACCAGATAACTCATCAATAGTTCTTTGCATTGGGCATGTGTAACCAACTTTGGAAGTGTAACTGGCAACAAGAAAAGAAAATACAGAAGGAAATGTACTAAAAATAGCAGTTTTAAATTCATATCAAGTGATACAGTGTTATCTGCGCCTCATGCATTAAATTGAAATATTGCATATTTCAAATTGTTGGAAAAAAAATCCTTTTAGAAATAAGACACAGACTGTGAGTTTATAATGTAAAAGCGATTTGGACAGATTATTTATATGACATTGGGTAAAAAATTTTAAGAATAACTGACTGCCTCTCAATATTCACACTATCTTACATGAAATTATACAGCCGTCGTCCTGACCATTCATCCTACCAGACAGCGAATACAGCCTGAAAAATAGTTAGCCTGGTGAATGTCCAATCATAATGTGACTCCAAGAGCAAGTGATGTATTTCTATGGAGAGATTATTTATAGAAATAGGAGGACCTACAGTAGAGAGGTTAAGTAGAGCATGCATGGCCTCATTATAAGAACAGGGGTTTGTTAAATGCTTGACACATGCAGAATATTTTCATTTCACCGGATCTTTAGTCTCTTCCCCTTTATTGACTTGTTTGTTCTAATATTCCCTTTCTGCCTTCACCCATACTGTACACTTTGCTTCTCCTATCACCCCACCCCCAATCCT
Organism: Phyllomedusa bahiana; assembly: GCA_025379985.1. Lineage (NCBI taxonomy): Eukaryota > Metazoa > Chordata > Amphibia > Anura > Hylidae > Phyllomedusa > Phyllomedusa bahiana. Next base: position 106,496 of record JAODAL010006182.1, on the reverse strand, counting down.
CCATCTCCTTTTCTCCTTCACATTTTGCAGAAGTGCCAGGGACAGATTGTAGTCTTATCTTACCTGGTCATTGAGGTGGGTGATCTCACTATGGTTGTCAATGGCAAAATGAAAGAGACTTTCCGTGTTTTATTGTTCAGCTCTGATGATGGTAAAATGACATCCAGGCAACCTCCGTGTTCCACACGATCCAAATCAGGTTCTCCCTCCCAATGACTCTCACAAGGCCACCAGAGGAAGGAATCTTTCCTTTATGTTTCCAAATCCAGATCCCACATGAAGCAGTAGGGATTGTTTACAGGGGCTCGGACAAGCCAAGAGCAGCTCCTCCAACCTATGTAGACAGAAACACGGTTAGTAATGTCCCCTGCTCCTCCACCATTTCTCTAGAGTTTTACCTTTACCTAGGGAATATATGGTCTCCTAAAATCCCTCCATCCCTTTTATGCCCCTAATCTACACTCTGTCAAGGTCCTATATATTCCTCCGTCTTGTGGCCTCCTATTTTCCCTTTGCCTGTTTAACATTATGGTCAAGTATATTTGCCTACAACATCTATACTGTATGTGTTCCTATTTACCTCTGCTCTCTTCCTCTGTATCCCACGTCTACTCCTTTAATTTCTATCAATTTGCTTTTCCCAATAATTCTCCCTTCCTATGCCCAGTTTCATATCTCCCTTACCGTGCAGCGTTTGAAGTGTCAATGCTCCCTCTCTTCAGCATTTGCCTTTCTCTCTCCTCTGGTAGACAAGAGCAGACACACAGCTCAGGCCTCATCTCTTCCTCTCTGGTCCTGATGCTGTAACACAGCTGATTCAGTGCTGGATGCTTCAGCCCTCTGCGACATTCCTTCTTCTTCTCTACCCTTCTCTTCTCCACAATTTCCTTTGCTGGCCTGTGGGAGGGGACACTCTCACTCTCCCTTTTCTATCATGGGGGATGCACAGCTATCACTTGCTGTGTCTTTGGATTCCCCCTTGTCAAGCTTAGTGGCCAGAGCGTGTGCCCCAGCTCTGCCTAAGAGAAGAAGAGGAGGGGGAGGGAGGAAATGATGGAGGAGGGAAAGCTACAGTACCGAACATTGTTTATAGGGACTTGCAGACTATCGCTCCAGTAGCGAATATCACCTATGTTGTTCCCCTTCCTGCACTAGAGCAATTACTTAACTATTTCCATGCTAGGAAGGAGACATGTCCTAAAAACCTTCTCCCAGAAGCGATGTATAGGGCACTGCTGCATTAACCCCTCCCCTGCTGGAGAACTGCAGTATGTTTATCTTAACTCGTGTTCACACCAATAGTCAGTCCATGTAGCCTTACATTGTTTAGGTGCCCCTGAACCTATCACTGAAGAGTATTAGTACAGGCAGTCCCCGAGTTACAAACGGGATCGGGACTGTAGGTTTGTTCTTACGTTGAAATTGTATGTAAGTCGGAACAGGTATATTTATTAAATGTAATTCGAGCACCAAAATTTTTTTTTGCGTTTTGGATAGTGCAGGGAACAGATTTTACATTTATTTTGTTGTCTGTGCCCTTTTTCAGAAGATGTCACCTAACGTTCTGTATCTCATGTGCAGCTGTGGCATGCTGGCACTTGGTTATCATGGGGCGTGACTCAGTGTTGAATGTCAGCCACGCCCCACAAGTCTCCGTTTGTAACTAGGGGATGTATGTAAGTCGGGGACTGCCTGTATTTAAAAGAGGGAAGATGTATGTTAAACAGGGTTGATTTGTGCTATATCAGGTTGAAAAGAGTCATGTGACTTTAAATGAATGCCACCCTTAGGCTTGCTTATACATTTTAGTAACTAGTTGTTTTGCAATTAGATTTAGTTGTTACATATAAAAGAAAAATACATCAGGAAATGGTGCAGTGAGGTCCCACTTACAGCCAGAAAAGTTTTTGGAATTTATCAGTGCTATATACCATGTAAGTAACAAACATGCATACGGGATAAGTAGCAATGGGCATGGTTGGGTGACATTGTGTCACAAAATAAAATTAGCACACAAAATTTGGTTTTTCTCAATCACATAAAAAAAATTAAAATAATAATCACCTTCTGTAAAAAGCCCTGTAGTCGCTTGTTTCTTGTCTGTTTATACAGTGATCCCTCAATATGTCATATTATTTGGTTACTGGATGACCATTGTATTTTGAAATCATAGCTCTATGCAAAACTAGTAATTGCTTCCAAAGCCCCCTGAGATGTCAACCCGAAGTAAGAGAACATGAAGAAAAAGAAGTACAAATAAAACAATCCCTTAGGCTATGTTCACACGGCTTAAAATGGGACGTATTTCAGTCCATAATTACGTGTGGAGTGCGCAAATTACGGCTGGAAAACGTCCCAGTCATTACGGTAATCCACAGTTCTCATAGAGAACTATGGATTACGTCTCCTCTCCCTGCTCGGCGAATACGGCGAGGGGGGAGAAGGTGACATGTGAATTACCAGCAGCGTATACTCGCCACTGGTAATGAATGTCTCTGGGCCGGCGAGGTGCCGCACCCCCCCCCCACTCCCGCCCCCGTCCACACGGCGTAATTGCGGGGCGTAATTACGCCCTGCAATTACACCGTGTGAACATAGCCTTAGTCTTAACAGTCAGAAGGAGCCCCTTTAAAATGTTTAACAACAAGAAGAAGGCTTAAAAGTGACCTTGTTTGAATGAGCTGAGAAGCTCAAGCGCGCTCTATTGGATGTAACAAATCGTCAATTTGCTTTTGACCCACTGAGTCTTTAGAAAGCAAAAGGGAAATTAACCTAGCCAGTATCATCCGTCTGCACACAACAGCTGTTTTGGGGTTTTGCCCCTCATCAGTGCAGAGCACAGCGATACTATCTGGCTGGGTGGGAGGCAATGAGTGGCTCAGAAAGGGGAATACCTCTCCTTGGGGAGAGCACCATATAGGCATGTGGAGTTTTGAATTGCCTTTTTTGCCCTCCACTAAGCATCTGCATATCACAAGGCATTATGGTAAAGGCTGAGAAGCTTAAGTGCCCTCTAGTGGATGTAACAAAACCTCAATTTGCTTTTCACCCACTGAGTCTTTAGAAAGCAAAAGTGGTGATACTGGCTTGGCTAATATCCCTTTTGCTTTCTAAAGACTCAGTAGGTCAAAAGCAAATTGAGGTTTTGTTACATTCCACAGAAGGCACTTGAGCTTCTCGGCTCCCTTCCCATAATGCCCTGTGATATGCAGATGCTTAGTGGAGGGCAAAAAGGCAATTCAAAACTATATGGTGCTCTTCCCAAGAAGAGGTATTTCCCTTTCCTGTTTGAATGAAGCTGTGGTCAAGCAAGCACACTGCAGCTTTATACAAATTGTGTGGGACTGATAGAGCTACATGAATACAGTACAGTGCTAGATTATCAACACCAGTCCTGTAGACAGTAAATACAGTGACAGTGCACATATTTGACTCAGGACCAACATTCTCAGAATCGGCGGTGTCCTACTGGTCAGACCCCCACTGATCAGAAGCCTATTACCTATCCTGTGGACAGGTGATAAGCTGTCATTATGGATGACGCCTAGAAGTCACTGGATATATTTTGACACAAGATAGGCTGGAGGATTTTTTTTTTTCGGTGGGGGAAAAGATAGGGTAGTAGGTGATGTACAGTACTGTTCAGATAAAGCCCTGCAGCTATACTGTATACTGATGCTGGTTGGCTGTGGAGATGAATGAATCTTGTGCTGAATTTTGTGTCAGCGAATCATGCAAGTGCTGCCTGTGAAATGTGCATGTCGATTGGCTTAACATACTGCATACAGTGGCCGCCGGGACTATCACAGCCCCTGCAGAGGCCAAGAAACATCTTAGGTTAGTGCTGTATTCAACTTACAATGGACCATGAGAGGGCATCTTAAGATGAATCTATCATTTGTTGAGACTGTTACATGTTGGAGGGAAACTGTATGTGTGTAATAGTTATTTTGTTAAAGGGGTTGTCTCACTACATTGATTCATCTCACCTCAGTCCTGTTTTCTTGGTTTCATTTTGAATTCAGGAGCGTGTTTTCTGGCTTCTACTAGGCTTCAGTAGAAGCCAGGTCTGTAGCTATAGCAACCAGTTCTGGCAGCCTATCATGAGAGATTGAACAGGTCTGTAGCTATAGTGACCTGAGGAGCTGATGCAGCCCATACAAGAGGGGATATCTAGGAATAGGTGGGACATTGCTAATGGACATATATTGCAAAGTAACTTGTTTTTGCAAGATCTTTAACATAAAAAGAAATCCATGTAGTGAGACAACAACTTTAATATATATTCGCCTTACATTCCTGCTACAGATTGTGGGAAAAAGTGTTGTCATCTATCATTCATGTTATCTATTTTTGTTTTTAAAGGGGTTGTGTCACTACAAGGATTGCTTTTTAGGTTAAAGATCTTGTAGAAACAAGTCACTTTGCAATATGTGTCTATTAACAGTGTCCTACCTGTTCTTAGATATCCCCTCTTGTATGGGTGGCATCAGCTCCTCAGGTCACTGTAGCTATAGACCTGTTGGATCTCTGCTGATAGGCTGCCAGCACTGGTTGCTATAGCTACAGACCTGGCTTCTACTGCAGTCCAGTAAAGTCCAGTAAACACATCCCTGAATTCAAAAAGGAAACTGAGAAAACAGGACTGAGGTAAGATGAATCAATGTAGTGGGACAAACTCTTTAAATCAGTGGATGAAGAACGAAAACAATGGATGCAATAGGAGACAATAAAGGAGCTCTATCTTACTATAGATGTCCAGGGGAATCTTCTAAGGTAGAGAATCAAAGCAAAGTCTACATTATAAATTCTTTACAAATATGGAAAAACCTGAAGTGAGCTATTTAGGGCATGTCCCCACGGCACAGAGCAAATACCGTGCACACGGACGCAGGGAGACGGCTTTTCTCCACGGTTTGCAGAGAAAAGCCCTCCCTCTTCGCATTGACCTGTTCATGTTCCGCCCAAAGACCGGCTGGAAGAATGAACATTTTCAATGTTTGTCGGACCGCCGGCAGTCTAATAAACCGTCCGGTGGAAAATCAGTGCAGTGGGGACCGCTGCATGGATTTTCCTTAGAGGTCCGTAATAAAGTTTGACAGCCGGTCTACAGACGGCTTTCAAAACCAAAAACTGTCTGTAAAACCGTCTGAAGAACCAGCAGTGGGGACAAGCCCTTATGCTTGAAAGACCATCAACACTCACAAGTTATAGAAGTTTCATATAATACTTTTATTGCTGATTAACACATAAAATACAACCGCTGCTAGATTACATATAACAATTTCTCCTTGCCACCATGTGAGTGGACACTGTTTCGTGTGTTTTTTAGTTTATTGGGCTCTATTTAATGAAGAGGAAGATGATGTTATAGTTCTAAAATTCAGAAAACTTTCTAGTCCTACAATAATCATAAATACATTCAGGAATGATTTAATAAAGATAACAAGAGGTCATTATTTACAACAAGGGGAAGCAAAGCGAAAGACTAGTAGAAATTATTTCATTTCTGACAGTTTATTAATACATTTTTAGACAGAATAACACAGAGATCTACAGTAATTAAAGATGCTTCAGATTTGTTGATCTATAGGGAATACAAATATTTACCAAGATAGAGATGCCGGGGAAGGCCTCAGATCTTCTTTAATCACTTAAGCCCCGGGCCTGAAAAGGCTTTAATGACAAGCGCAGTACCAGTATTTTCATTTGTAGTGCTCTTGTAACTCCAGAAGTGTCCTCCTGATGAAGAGCTGTGATTCTCTATTTTAATAATTTCTTTTTACTCTATGTGTATCCAATACTCTTGCACAGCATCGCCATGATTGATTTCTTTCATATAAGATTGCCTATTATTTTCCTTTTCTGTTCCTGTCCAGCACTATATCATCATCCATGTTGCTATCCATATATCAGATACATTTTAGAGCATTCATTGTCGACCTATTGATTTACAGGTAGTACCACCATCAATGCATTTTGCACTACCACTCACTTTCTCCTCCCGTCCTTTTCAAGAGGTTGTGGTTGGAAACCTTATCACTTGTTTTCAACTGTTAACTGAATCGACCTTTATCGGGATTTTGGAAAAGTATGTGTTCTACTCTGCCACAATCTTCCTCTGTAACATGGTCTGATTGGTTGCAAGCATGGGAGGTTGTAATGACATCCTGGAATTTGGGGAAAAGTAGTAATGGAGCAGAAGAAAAGCATTCTCCAAGGTGTGAATTTCTTAAAGAGAACCTGTCACATAGATTATGCTCCTCTTGCAGAGGACAGCACAAGCTAGTGACAGACATGCTGTTTCCAGCGCTGTGTCCCTTATTCTGTAAGATGCTGTAGTTTTCATGTATTTAATGCTCAAATCTGCAGTTTTCAGCCAGACGAGTCCTTCGAAGAGTCATTCAAAGAGTCAGTTTTTTTCAAACCCCGCCCATCCGAGGCTAGCCACGCCCACCTCAACTGATAAACCTATTACTTTGAATAGGTAGAAACACATGAATAACTGCCAGTGAGCGGGACTAGCCTTTGGTGGGCGGGGCTAACACCTGCTCATGAATAAGATTTGAGCATTAAATGCTCTAAAACTACAGCATCTTACAGAATAAGGGACACAGCGCTGGAAACAGCATGTATGTCACTAGCTTGTGCTGCCCTCATCAAGGGGGCATGATCTATGTGACAGGTTCACTTTAAGAGGGATAAGGAGGTGATCATCTGAGAACCATGAGATCAAATGTTAAATCTTTCTTGATTTGTCCTGAAAAAGCAACCCACTCTAGAGGCCTACCACTGAAGATTAGAGAAATGGACAGGTTGTAGAAGTCTATATCCAACTGTGCCCCTTTCACATCTGCTACTGCCTTCATTCCCTGGCCCAACATTCCACTCATCAATGGGCTGATGTTTTGTCCAGCTCACCAGTCAGTTTGGATTCCATGGCACAATATTTCTGACAAATGTAAAGAATTCTGTATATACTGGATATATAGAAAACTAAAAGAATTGTTTTTACAGATATAAAAAACTGGCATGTACAAAGCAAAGAAATGACACTTCTTTACTTGGCAATGTATGTATGTGTACCCAGCGTCAGCATTGCACTAATTATTTGGCAGACACTTCTGTCTCACAGACAAAAAAAATTCTACGTGTGTAAATATAAATTGCACTAATTATTTATCTGTCAAGATTTATTAAGGGGACATAAGGTGCGAAAGATAATGGTATATATCTGGCTGGTAATCAGGCATAGTTCTCAGGCATTAGATTACAAATAATAAAATTAGTCAAGTATTAACCTTTTTACGATGATTTTTTGCCTCATATAAGCATATTTAGCATACGTAGTTTATTCTTAGTATGAATTACTTTTTTTCCTTGAACCTTAATTGCATGAAAACATTGTCTACACTGCATCGGATAAAAAACGGCCGAGAATCGATCTTTTTTTTTCGATGCACGACCGCGGTTTTTGTCACGTTTTGCGCAAAAACCGTGGTTGGTTCTTGGTATTTTGCCATCGCCCATAGAATTGAATTGTATGGGAAGATGCCGGAAAAACTAAAAGCTCCAGCGTATTATACAACGTGCTGAAAGACGATTAGAGAAAAAACGACCTGTGGAGACTACAGATCATTTTTTATTGCAGTCTATGGGGCTGCCTGAACGATCGTATTTTCGGCAGTTTTAAAATCCTAAAAACACTTAAAATACGATTGTATGGCTATGCCGTGGAGACATAGCCTTAAAGAGTTGTCTCACTACATTGGTTCATCTTACCTCAGTCCTGTTTTCTTGGTTTCACTTTGATTTCAGGGGTGTGTTTACTGGCTTCTACTAGGTCTGTAGCTATAGCAATCAGTGCTGGCAGCCTATCAGGATAGATCAAACAGGTCTGTAGCTATAGTGACCTGAGGAGCTGATGCAGCCCATACAAGAGGGGATATCTAGGAATAGGTAGGACACTGTTAGCAGACACATTTTGCGAAGTGACTTGTTTTTGAGAGATCTTTAACATTAAAAGCAATCCTTGTAGTGAGACAACCCCTTTAAGCATCTTTGTTACTACAGCAACAAAATATTGAAGCATTTGTTTGCTTTTCAGTCAACTAGAATCCCAGCATGGAAGTTGAAGTAACAGGTTTATATGCCACGTTTTCCCTAGGGTTGCCACCTTTCCCATGAAACAAGTACTGGGCAGGTTAATACAAACAAAATGAATTGTGACTGGGGATGTGGCTTGATACAGAAGTTTCACATTAGTAACAATACTTTCTAGAAATTATATCTGTCACTAGTCACACTGTGATTCTTATGCTGATTCGTGCAGTGGCTCGCGCCAGATGCCGTCTCCCCTCCTTGCTACTTTGGCGCATCTTTCTTCTGCTCCTGCTGCCAGCTTCCGTATAGGGTCATTTAAAGGGTCAGCTCGTGCCACCCGGCGAATATTTAAAGAAGAACCTCCCCCAGCTTGTTTCCAGTTTGTCGGTGTATTCTGGCGCATTTAGGTGCATTTTCGTTTTCTGCTCTGGACCTTCAGCTATGCCTGATTTGTTTCTGAGTGAATGCTACCTGTGGTGACCTCCTGCTTGTGACCTATTCAAACTCCCCTGTCTGCTTGTAACCCAACAATACCTCTGCCTGTTTCTTCAATACCTCGCCTGCATGCTAGCTGTCTCTGGAAGTGACCACATCAAGAGTAGCAACCTGGAATGTCCCGGAGCGAAAGTCGATTGTGGGGGTTAAGGATGTAGACAAGGACTCCTTAGACTCCACAACTCAGCATGGCCTTACACCAAACTCACGACTGACATGGAGGATCCACTATCTGCCTGTGACAATACGGAAGATACAGAATTTACATTATATACATAGGCCATTCCCTGAAATATCGCTAACCTAATATGTTCACAACAAGTAGTGCAAATTACAGCTTTATCACACCCTGAAAAGACAGACCGCAGATACAAGCCTCAAAGTTTTATTTATTTTTAGACCCCAGAAAAGATCCTATAGTAAATACACACCACAGACATAACCCCCAAAACTATAGACCAGACACCAGAGTAAATACATAACCCAGAATACATACAGACCCCAGACCAGACACCAGAGTAACTACCCAGTTCCCAGTTTTGTGTGAGATACATGTTATATTTAATATCCAGTATTGCAAAGTTTACGATAATACACATTTTGTATTCTAATCTTGAAAAGAGAGTAAATCCAGTGCACAGCACACTGAGATACAGTACAGAGTATTGTCAGATGATATTCTGGACTTTCTATATAAAGAACACATTCCTCAAATGTTTCAGAGCTACTCACCAATGGAGTACAAAATCATCATAGCATTAATAAACAATGTACACAAATGATTCATGTCCCCTCCTCGAAGTAGTCTAGGTCCAAACAGAATGGATGTTTATGGCACTCTCTGGGCACTGTGTGTTCAATATTTCTTCTGTGCCTGTAATACACGATTTGTATAGAAAGCTCTCTCATCCGAGAAAGTAACGGTTGCATCCGAAATCTTGTATTCTGCTAAATCCTAATTACAGTTAAGTGGGCTGCGACCATATTCTTCTCTAGACTGGTGACTCATGCTGCTATTTACTGTTAATGTTTTACTCAACAAATGCCACCATCAGTAGGTTGGGACTCTATAGATTGTTTTAACTCCTGTTTGAATAAGTATATTTATACTTCTTTGTACTTTGTGCATACATTCATTGGCCTGGTACATTAACACATATGCCTAGATGCATCCATAAATTCATGAACTTTATGCCAAATTATAACCCTACAATGTATAGAAGAAGCTACGATTTATATTGATTATATTTGTCCAATTGTAAATTGTCCAGTTTTGGTTAGCCTGGGTATACCTTCGACTCATTGTCTATCCATACCTGTAAGAAGTAGAATCCAGTATAGTGTTCTGCTTTTGTGACCCATCTTCTTCAAAGTTAGACATACACTACTGACAAAAAGTTATCGATATTTGGCTTGTGAAATTTATAGAAAACGTAAAAATTTCATGCTACTGTAAGGCACATACGACCGTGAAGGGTAGGTAGGAGAGACAAGACAGTGATCCCTAGAACTAATCCAACGCAGCTGTCCCTACCTACTTGCTGGCCAGACCCTAAATGGGCGGCGTCAACTGGCCAACGTTCCCTGCTTATGCCAAAGTGTACACAGAGACAAAACGAGACAAACACAGAAGAATGGTCGCCAGAAAAGAGTCAAAACCGAGCTGGCAAATGAACTACCAAAACGGTGAGAAAGCGGAGCGTCCGAAAAGCAAGCCAGAGGTCAGAATGGTGTTCTTATGGGATGTCAGTCTGGTCCAGAATGCGATTGGACCCGCCTGTAACGGGTCGCGCCGCGTCCTGGTCAATGGACCGCGGGCGTACCCGTGTCCCTTACTGTGGGCGCCTGGCGGGGACGGGTGGCGCCACGGACCGAGCCGCTGGCCGTGCTCGCACCAGTCCTATCCACTCACCTGACCTCGCTCCTGTGTCTCTCTCTTCCCCTGTCGGCCAGAATGTGCATGTGCACCCCCTAGCGCACACGTGCGCCCGTTCTTGTAAATTTAAAGGGCCAGTGCGCCGGTAATTGGTTAATCGCCGGGCGCTGACCCTATATAGTTTTGAGATCTACGTCGCTTCCCTGCTGGATCTTTGTTGCCTCCGTGCCCTAGAGAAAGCATTCCTGAGTGTTTACTGTCTTGCCTTGTTTTCTGACCTCTGCCTACGTTTACCGACTCCGAACCTTTGCCGCTTGCCCTGACCTCGCCGCCTGTCCCCGACTACGCCTACGCCTCACGATTCTGTACCACGCTCACCCTTGGCTGCCACCGCAAGCAAGTCACGTCAGGGGTAGCGACCTGGTAGACTCCCGCCGCAGCAAGTCCATCCCGCTTTGCGGCGGGCTCTGGTGAAAACCGGGACCTACTTAGATTCCGCTCCCTGTTGTGGCTTACACCATCGCTTGCGGTGGTCCAGCGGATCCACTACCAAGTCCGTTACAGTAAGATCCAGCCATGGATCCCGCCAAGGTGCCTCTGCCTAGCATCGCGGATCTTACGACGATTGTTGCCCAACAGTCGCAGCAAATCGCACAACAGGCACAGCAATTGGGCCAGCTCTCCGCCATGATGCATCAGCTCCTAGCGTCCCAGCAACAGCAACCGTCTCCATCTGTGGCTCCGTCTACACCTGCCGTTCCTTTGGCCACCGTGGGACCCAAGCTTCGGCTTCCATTATCCTCCAGCTTTGCCGGGGTTCCCAAGCTCTGCCGGGGTTTTATTACCCAGTGCTCTATGCACGTGGAACTGATGGCAGATCAGTTTTCCTCAGAGAGGTCTAAGGTGGCCTTCATGGTGAGTCTGCTGTCCGGGAAGGCCCTGGCTTGGGCAACCCCCCTCTGGGACAGTAATGACCTGTGACAGCGGATCTACAGAGCTTCCTCCATGAATTCCGCACCATCTTCGAGGAGCCGGCGCGAGCATCCTCTGCTGAGACCGCGCTCTTGAGCCTTCATCAAGGTGACTCCTCCGTGAGAGACTATGCGGTCCAATTTCGTACCCTGGCTTCGGAATGATGCCGCCCTCTGAGCCACTTTCAAAAAGGGTCTGTCAAGCAGGGTAAAAGACGCTTTGGCAGCAAGAGACCTCCCATCCTCCCTGAGCGAATTAATTCACCTGGCCACCCGCATCGATGTAAGGTTCGCTGAAAGGCAGGAAGAGCTTCGCCAAGAGAGAGACTCTGCACGCCCCCGTCGGCTGTTCCGCCTGGCTCTGGTATTCCAGCATTCTCCATTGTCACCTCCTCAAGCCTCCGATGTGGAACCCATGCAGGTGGACCGGGCCCATTTATCGGAGCAAGAGCTGACCCGCCGTTGAGCAGAGAACCTATGTCTCTACTGCGCCAGCCCGGACCATTTCCGCAGAAGCTGTCCGCTACGTCCCCAGCGTGCGGGAAATGCTCACACCTAGGTGCCGTAGGAGAGGCGGCCCTAGGTGCTATTTCCTCCTCTCCACGTTTGATGATGCCAGTGGAAGTGACATCTGATGCTAGTATATCGTTCCGGAGTTCTGCCTTCCTGGACTCTGGGTCAGCCAGGAACTTCATCCATGCCTCTTTGGTAACCCGATACCGCGTGCCAGTAGTCCATTTGGAGAAGCCTCTGCTTATTTCTTCGGTCAGCGGGGAGCTTCTTACTGACCCCATCCAGTACATAACCCGGCCGGTGACCCTCCGTGTGGGGGCTCTACATAAGGAGAAGATCAGGTTCCACGTTCTGTCTCGTGCTTCCTCGGCGATCCTTTTGGGGCTTCCCTGGCTGCAACGTCACGCCCCTACGCTCGACTGGAAGACAGGCGAGGTCCTGCGTTGGGGACCAGAATGCCAGAACCTCTGTTTGGAGGTACCACGCCCGGTGCCTACCACTTCTCCACAGCCGCCCGCCAAGCCTTTGCCAGGCCTGCCTGTAGAGTACCAGGATTTTGGGGACGTATTCTCCGAGAAGGAGGCCGATACGCTGCCGCCACATCGGCCTTACGACTGCCCAATTGACCTCCTCCCTGGAACCAGTCCTCCCCGGGGAAGGGTCTATCCGCTGTCCGTTCCGGAGACTCAGGCCATGTCGGCCTATATACAAGAGAACTTGCAGAAAGGGTTCATTCGCAAATCCTCTTCCCCAGCCAGAGCCGGGTTTTTCTTCGTGCAGAAAAAAGATGGATCCCTCCGTCCGTGTATTGACTACCGGGGACTAAATAAGATCACCGTGAAAAACCGCTACCCTCTCCCACTGATCTCGGAGCTTTTTGACCGCCTCAAGGGGGCTAAGGTGTTCTCCAAGTTGGACCTGCGAGGAGCATATAACCTCATCAGAATTCGGCAGAGGGACGAGTGGAAGACGGCTTTTAATACCAGAGATGGACATTTCGAATATCTCGTGATGCCCTTTGGGCTCTGTAACGCTCCAGCTGTGTTCCAAGAATTCGTCAATGATGTCTTCCGGGATCTTTTGTACACCTGCGTCATAGTGTATCTAGATGACATCCTGATTTTCTCCCCTGATCTTCAGACTCATCGGACACAGGTGCGCCAGGTTCTGCGACGTCTGCGCAGCAACCAACTGTACGCCAAGCTGGAGAAATGTTTATTCCACCAGACCAGCCTGCCTTTCCTTGGGTACATAGTCTCGGCTAAGGGCCTGAAGATGGACCCAGCAAAACTCTCTGCGGTACTACAATGGCCCCGTCCTGTCGGCCTTCGGGCGATACAGCGCTTCCTGGGCTTCGCAAACTATTACCGGCAATTTATTCCCCACTTCTCCACCTTGGTGGCTCCTATCGTGGCCCTCACCAGGAAGAATGCTGACCCGAGATGTTGGCCTCCGGAGGCTGAGAAGGCGTTTATTGATCTAAAGACTGCCTTCTCCTCAGCACCTGTCTTGGTCCGGCCTGATCCCGAGAGGCCGTTCTCCTTGGAAGTGGATGCTTCTTCCGTGGGGGCAGGAGCGGTCCTCACACAGAAAAGCCCCAAAGGCAAGATTCTCACATGTGGGTTCTTCTCCAAAACCTTTTCGTCGGCAGAGCGGAACTATGGCATTGGGGATCGGGAGCTCTTGGCTATCAAGTAATCTCCGGAGGAATGGCGACATCTGCTGGAGGGGGTGCGTCACCCAATTGACATCTTCACGGATCACAAGAATCTACTGTACCTTCAGACGGCCCAGCGTCTAAACTCCCGCCAAGCCCGGTGGTCTCTCTTTTTCTCATGTTTTGACTTTCGCATTCACTTCCGGCCTGCTGAGAAAAACATCAAGGCTGATGCCCTCTCCTGTGCCTCGGATGTGGTTGGTGAAGAACCCAGTCACAGCATATTATTTCTCCCAAACGGTTGGTTCACGTGGCCCCCGCAGATCTTCAAAACGTTCCTACAGGCAAGACTTACGTGCCGGCGGCACTCAGGAAAAAGATTCTGGAGTGGGGGCATAGCTCCCTCTTGGCTGGCCATCCCAGAGTACGGAAGTCCTACACTCTGATCTCACGGCACTACTGGTGGCCGACTCTGGCACAAGATGTCAAGGACTTCACTCTCTCCTGTGTCATGTGTGCTCAAAACAAGGTCCCACGTCACAGGCCCGCAGGTCTCTTACATCCACTGCCCGTGCCAGAAATCCCCTGGACACACATAGCCATGGACTTCATCACGGACCTACCGGTTTCTTCTGGGAATTCTGTCATCTGGGTGGTTACGGACCGGTTCTCAAAGATGTCCCACTTTATACCTCTTCCCGGTCTGCCGTCTGCTCCACAATTGGCCGGTCATTTCTTCCGGCATATTTTCCGGCTACATGGATTACCCTCACACATCGTCTCCGATCGAGGCGTTCAATTTGTATCCCGATTTTGGCGTGCGCTGTGCTCCTGTCTGCAAATCAAATTGGACTTTTCATCGGCCTATCACCCTCAGTCCAATGGGCAGGTGGAGAGGGTGAATCAGATTCTGGGAGAATACCTGCGTCATTTTGTATCCGGACGTCAGGACAACTGGGCCGAGCTGCTTCCCTGGGCCGAGTTCTCTTATAACCATCGTGACTCGGAAGCAGCCGGTGTCTCTCCATTTTTTGTGGTCTATGGCCGCCACCCGCACCCTCCCTTCCCCTGCCCACTGATTCGGAAGTGCCCGCTGTCAATGACCAAGTCCGGGATATCAAGGCCATCTGGCAAGAGACTCGACGTTCCCTACTTCGGGCCTCTGCCCGTATGAAGTCTCAGGCAGACAAGAGGAGAAGACCTGCCCCGACGTTCCTCCCAGGGGACAAAGTTTGGCTTTCCTCGCGGTACGTGCGCCTGAAGGTTCCCAGTTTTAAATTGGGTCCTCGCTTCCTGGGTCCCTTCAAGGTGCTTCGGCAGCTGAACCCGGTGACGTACAAGCTCTGTTTGCCTCCATCTCTCCGGATCCAAAACTCGTTCCATGTCTCCCTCCTTAAGCCGCTGGTTCTAAACCGGTTCTCTCAGAAGAATGTATCGCCTTCCCCAGTAGCCGAGTCCGCTGACATCTTTGAAGTAAAGGACATCCTGGCCATGAAGACGGTCAGAGGGAAGCGCTTCTTCCTCGTGGATTGGAAGGACTTCGGACCCGAGGAGAGATCCTGGGAGCCAGAATCTAACATCCTGAATCATGATCTCATCCGCAGGTTTTTGCAACCTAAAAAGGAGGGGAGGTCTAAGGGGAGGGGTACTGTTATGGGTCGCGCCGCGTCCTGGTCCATGGTCCGTGTCCCTCCCTGCGGGCGCCCGGCGGGGACGGGTGGTGCCACGGACCGTGCCGCTGGCCGTGCTTGCGCCCGTCCCATCCACTCACCTGACCTTGCTCTTTTGTCTCTCTCTTTCGGCTGGAATGCGCGTGCGCGCCCCCTAGCGCACGCGCCCGTTCTTGTAAATTTAAAGGGCCAGTGCGCTGGTAATTGGTTAAGTGCCAGGCGCTGACCCTATATACATACATGCCAACTCTCCCGCTTTTGGCGGGGTGGTCCCGCTAATGGGGGTCCCCTCCCGGCAGAGTTGGCATTTCTCCCGCCGCCAGCAGGCAGCGGGGGGACCGCGGCGCAAGAGTAGCGCTGCCGCGCTACTCTGGCGCCGCCGGGCCGCTCCTACAGGCGGGTGAAGCGGCCACAGCGGCAGCTCACCCGCCTGACGAGTTTCACTGACTTGTGCAGCCGCACAGTCAGTCAGCAGTACAGGGAGAAGGCAGGAGGGATCGTTCCCCTCCTCCCTTCTCCCCCTGTATGTACAGCGCCGATGCGCGCTGTACATACACCTCAGTGTCGCATGGAGCGTGACGCGCGGCTGCACTCACTCCCCCTGCGACGCTGAGACTACTCAGTCGGCCGGGAGATGTCCGGAGCTGCAGGGAGCCCGGTGAGGTAAGTGGCTTTTAATATTTTATTTTTATTAGTTATAGGTGGGCTCTACTTGGCTACAATGGGGGGTCTACCTGGCAACAGAGGGGGCACTACCTGGCTACAATGGGGGGGGGTCTACCTGGCAACAGAGGGGGCACTATCTGGCTACAATGGGGGGTCTACCTGGCAACAGAGGGGGCACTACCTGGCTACAATGGGGGGTCTACTTGGCAACAGAGGGGGCACTACCTGGCTACAATGGGGGGTCTAACTGGCAACAGAGGGGGCACTACCTGGCTACAATGGGGGGTCTACCTGGCAACAGAGGGGGCACTACCTGGCTACAATGGGGGGTCTACCTGGCAACAGAGGGGGCACTACATGGCTACAATGGGGGGGGACTACCTTGGCAACAGAGGGGCACTACCTGGCTTACAATGGGGGGGTCTACCTGGCAACAAGGGGGCACTACCTGGCTACAATGGGGGGGGTCTACCTGGCAACAGAGGGGGCACTACCTGGCTACAATTGGGGCACTACCTGGCTAACAAAGGGGGCATCTACCTGGCTACAATGGGGGGGGTCTACCTGGTAACAGAGGGGGCACTACCTGGCTACAATGGGGGGTACTACCTGGCAACAGAGGGGGACTACCGGCTACAATGGGGTCTACCTGGACAGGCACTACTGCTACAATGGGGGGGTCTACTTGGCAACAGAGGGGGCACTACCTGGCTACAATGGGGGGGTCTACCTGGCAACAGAGGGGCACTACCTGGCTACAATGGGGGGTCTACCTGGCAACAGAGGGGGCACTACCTGGCTACAATGGGGGTCTCTGCAAGGGGCACTAGCTGGCTAACAAAGGGGGCACTACCTGGCTAACAAAGGGGGCATCTACCTGGCTAACAAATGGGGGCACTACCTGGCAACAAAGGGGGCACTACCTGGCAAAAAATGGGGGATCTACCTTGGCTAACAAGGGGGCATCTACTGCTACAAAGGGCATCTACTGGCTAACAAAGGGGGGCATCTACCTGGCTACAAATTTGGCTCTACCTGGCTACAGAGGGGGCTCTACCTGGCTACAGAGGGGGCATCTACCTGGCTACAGAGGGGGCATCTACTTGGCTACAAGGGGGCATATACCTGCCTGTAAGGGGCACTACCTGGTTATGGGGGGCTACTACCTGGCTATAAGGGCATCTACCTGGCTTTCTTCCAAAGCCGTTATGCAGTTAGGTGGAGTGGGTGTGGCTTTTTGAAGGGGCGTGGCACACCAACAAGATGGGCGTGCCCATGCAAATTTTTGCACGCCGCCCTCTACAATCTCCTGCTTTTTCGATTTCAAAAGTTGTCAACTATGCCTCTATACTTTTGGGATCCACGTCACTTCCGTGCTGGATCTTTGTTGCCTCCGTGCCCTAGAGAAACCGTTCCTGAGTGTTTACTGTCTTGCCGTGTTCTCTGCCTACGTTTACCGACTCCGAACCTTTGCCGCCTGCCCTGACCTTGTCCCCGACTACGCCTATGCCTCACGATTCTGTACCACGCTCACCCTTGGCTGCCACCGCAAGCAAGTCACGTCAGGGGTAGCGACCTGGTAGACTCCCGCCGCAGCAAGTCCATCCTGCTTTGCGGCGGGCTCTGGTGAAAACCGGGACCTACTTAGATTCCGCTCCCTGGCATGGCTTACACCATCGCTTGCGTTGGTCCAGCGGATCCACTACCAAGTAAGTTACACCGCCCTATGACTTCAGACCACACAAATCAAAGCCCAGGAAAGACAGAGCTGCCAATCACCACTAGCTTTAATCATCTGCTGCCCAGAACAAGTACCAGAGAGAGACAGATGGATGTGGCCGGAATTAATTAACACAGCCAGAGTAAACAAGAGCCATGTTCAGACCAGTGCAAGTCAGCAAGTAAAAAGTCTGAAATAATAATCAACAGTGCATCCTCTGCTGCGCTTTACAGACAGAGGATGGCGTAGAAGCCCTGATGAGCACAGACGTGACAGCTACAGTAAATTTTATCCTGAAAATAGGCCATTTAATTCTTAGCATGAAATGTTGATTTTCTCATCTCAAACAATTAAGTGAAACAAAAGCCAACAACAGTGGAGGGAATAAAGCATCAAAAATATCAGTGTCACAATAACGTTTCATGTGGCCACAGCTTGACAACAACGTCTCGTGATGTTCAAAAGTTGAGTTATTGACTGCCGAGGCATGGCGTCCCACTCTTCTTGAAGGGCGTCCCTCAGGTCATTGAGGTTCAGGAGTACAGGTATGAACTTGTACATGGTGACTTAGCTGATCCCACAGATTTTCTAGCGGGTTCAGATCTGGAGAAAGTGCAGGCGACTCCATTTGAGGTACCCCAGTCTCCAACAGCCGTTCCCTAATGATGCAACCTCAATGAGCTGGAGTATTGTCATCCATGGAGATGAAATTAGTCATGTGTTGTTCCTGCAGAGGTACAATGACTGGATAAATGATCTTATTCAAATAGCAGCGGCTGTCACTGTACCATTCACAAAGTGTAGGGCAGTTCTGTATTGACTAGACACTTGCCCACACTGTAATACCACCACCAGCAAAAGCTCGTCTGGTGAAAACAATGGCTGATGCAGAGCGCTATCCTTGACGTCTCCAGTATCGTTGGCGGACATAATTTCTGGTCAGAGTAAATTGACTTTCATCACTGAACAGCACTGAGGACCACTGCACCCTCATCCAGAGTAGATGCTCATTGGCCCATGCAAGACTATAATGCCTGTGCCTGGTGGTGTGGTCAGGTACCCTTGCCAGTTGTCTAGCACGGAGAACTTGCTGATGTAAATGGTTATGAATGGTCTGGCGTGACACTTGGTTGCCTCTCCCCTCCCTTAAAGGTGACTGGAGTTGTGTGGCACTCATCATCCGGTTCTGCAGGGTATTGTTTACAATGAAGCGGTCTCTCTGTATCTCTATTGCAACCTGCTGTGAACATACTGTGACACTCTAAGCTCAGTGGCCACTTCTGTCTTAGAGCATCCTGCTTGATGGACTGTTGATCAATTATAAGGTGTTGTCTTGGTATCATGATATCAAAATGTAAACAGCACGATGAGGAGGACTGTTTAAATACCAATTCAAATTGATAGAAAAATCACAGAAGAAATGGAACATTATTCACTCAAAAACACAAACACAAGGCCATACTTACAGCTCAATGGCTGGACAATAGACTGAACCAAGTAGGAGGCAATGTAAGCATCATTGGTACCTGGGAGAGATATACCAGGTGCAGATAACTAATGAACAGTAGCTCACACACCCATCCACTATGAGGGCAACTAAATAATAAAAAAAAACTGCACACTGGACAAGTACCAGTTCACACCAGTATGTAGAAAAGCCACAATATTATACAAGGCAAGACTGCACAAATGCAAAAATACTGATAAGACAACCCCTCATACACCTCCTATGCATGAGTGGGGTGGTTGCTAGTATTATAATTGTATATAGATAAGACGGTACAAATGGTGCAAATTATACAGTTACGTGTGGTGCACCATGCTGGCTTACAACCTATGATGCCTCAATTATTTGGGCCTTCAACCACCCCCCCTCATGCATAGAAGGTGTGTGAATGGTTGTCTTACAGGTATTTTTGCATTTTCTGAAAATCTCCCATTTGCATAGTATTGTGGCTTTTCTGCATACTGGTGTGAACTGGTACTTATTCAATGTGCAGTTCTTTATTATTTAGTTGCCCTCATAGTGAATGGATGCATGAGCTCCTGCTGATTAGTTATCTGCACCTGTTATATCTTTCCCAGGTAGCACAGGGGCTTATATTGCCTCCTACTGGGTTCCGTCTATTGACCAATCATTGAACTGTAAGTATGTTTTTTCAATTCAAATTTATCCCCTAACTTTATTGTGCGATTCAGGGATCAAATACCTGTTGTGAATTTTGCCATTAAGCTCCTTGCTAGAGATCAACAAGCTGTGCAAGAAGTTCTGAAACACTGAACAGTTGGACATATGCGTTCTAAAGTTAAGAAATGGTCTTATGTAGTGCATTTAAAAAAAAAAAATTCATCCTGAAATTTCAACTAAAAGCCAAATAACTTTTTGTGAATAGTTTATGATTACTGATGCTCTTGTGCAGACCACTGTTCTGATTTACTTTCTATTAGCTTGAACCAGTTAAACTGTTCTCCTCTGAAATCAAGGGTTTGCCCATTGTTTTGCAGATCAAAAGTTTCATAAAATCAATTAGATTGCAGGGATTACTCATTAAAGGAAAGCTGTCAGCTACTTCAAGAAGCTCTCTCTGAGAGCAGCATAATGTAGTGAGAGGCACCTAGATAACCATAGCGTGTTTGTTGTGTATGATAATGCTTGGGTTTGGCAAAACTGTATAGTATATTAGATGCAGCACCATGCCAGTGCTGTGAGGCAGGAGTCTGATGTATTCATGAGATGCCAGATTTCCCGACCACCCTTAACCCCAACACTAGCCCACTTGTATAAATAAAGCTTCTGGTTTACAACACTTGCATTAGTGGCACCTTAAAGACTTTAAGTTAAGCTAAACCAGAAGTTTACATACACTATATAAAATCCTAATTGACCTAAAATTGGTAAGGTTTATTTTGATTTCATGTCAGATAGTGAGAAAAACATGCACATGTGTCTTTTTATATAATGTATGTAAACTTCTGGTATGAACTGTAGATAACCCATATAAATACAGGATAGCTCCAACAAGCATAAATGGAATTCCAACTGATATGTGAACAAAACCCACACATATCAAAATTATTTAAATTAATTTCTATTAGATCATTATTATAAAAAGAATTAAAATAAAAATAACACCCAGAAATTGAAAAGGATAAAGGTGGCAGTCAAAATAAAGCATGTAAGTAAATGCGTAATCGCATAAAAATATAAATATTATGATTTGATATATATGTATAGATTATTTAATTAAAAAAAGTGAATAAATAAGAAAGGTTTATACGTTGGAAATATAATAAGGCAAAGAAACCAACAATGAATAACAATAAATATCTATTCAAATAAATCAATCTGCATCTACCAAATGTCCCTATATAGTATAAATAAAGTGCTTAAGTGCCATGAATAGAAATCACATAGTGAAAATCCAATGAGTATACTGTAGAAATAGATATAAAATATATATTTTATATATTCCTACATATACATGGTTACATGAACGGAAAAACAACATACTATATAGAAATGAATAGGTTCTATTTAGTACACATAATAATTACCCCTATATAGATGACCACCACCAGAAGGAGGAGTCCGAACACGTGTTTCACGTGAGGGCTTTTTCAAGGAATACATAAGGCTATACTCATACCTACATTGTCTATTTCTGTTGTTCTGCTCTGTCTCAGCAGCAGAACAAACAAAATGATGGCTGTCAGGCCGGTGACATGATGACACCAACAGCTTACATTGAACATAATAGGATATATCAGGGTTCCATAATAGTGTCTGTTGTTTTTGTTGAAAGTTGTAATGGTGGCTCCCAATTAATTCAACAAATCTTATGTGAAGTATCCTAATAAATCATAGATTGGGACAATTTTTTTTATTTTTAGTATTTCCCAAAAATCTACTAATATATTTACATTGGGGCACTGTAAAAATTTATGTGTAATAATGCTCGCTAATATCTCATTAATGAAATTTAAATGTATTAATCATATACAGTAGTCAAAGGCTCAACTGAACCACGAATCACTGAGAAATAATCCTATCAAAATGTAATTTTTAATCCACTCTGTTTACAATGTAAACAACCAAAAGCTAAATATTAATGTTTAGTTTGACAACCAGAATACTGAAATGTAAAAGACAGAGGTAGGTGTGGAAAATAACTAATCTTGAATATCAAAGGGGTTTTCCCATCTTAGACATTTATGATATATCTGTAGGTGCATGTCTTGCCTCTCATTTCCATTTGGAAGTCCTAAAGAGCAGAACAGAGAACACCATGCAAGCACAGCCTTCTTTCTATTCTGACCAATGGCTTTTGAGGGCCTGTTCTCATAAAAGGTGCAAGTCCCAGAGATGACATATCCTACTCACATGCCATAAATGACTGACATGGGAACACCCCTTTAAGCCATTCTCCTGGTCCCGTATAGGTGGGATCAAACTAGTGTCGGACTGGAGTGCTTAGGGCCCACAGGTGGAGTTGATTCTAGGGGCCCACCAGTTGAACTGTTTTGGGGCCCATCGGTGGACTTTATTTTAGGGGCCCAGAATACAGCCACTATAAATATGTATATGCCTACTATACTCTGCCTCTTGCTCTTTGCCTCTCTTTTTATGCTTTTTTTGGCCTCTTCTGAGAATGTATAAGCAGTTGAAAAACAACTCCATGTCTACCATGCTCAGGGGCCCACCAGGGGTTTCCCCTATTCCCCGGTGGGCCAGTCCGAGCCTGGATCAAACTCTATCAAGATTTCCTATCTTTCCTCACATAGAGCACTTGCCCTGAAAAAGGGAACCAATGAATCTTATTCTAGTTTTAGTTATTTATTTTATTCATTTCTATAGCACTGTTATATTCCACAGCACTATGCAGATATTCATTATTCACATTGATCTCTTTATGCATTGGGACTCATATTCTGAATTCCAGATCAACCTATGTTTTTGGAGTGTGGAGAAACTAGAGTACCCAGCTGAAACCCACACAAACACGGGGAGAACATTCAAATTCCTCACAGATGTTGTCCTTAGTGGGATTTGAAACCAGGACTCCAGTGCTGCAAGGTTAAAGTGCTAACCATTGAGCCATCATGCTATCCTTATTATGTTCCCCAAACATTGCTACTTTTCATGGCATCACCAGCCCCTGAAACCAGCAGACATGGCAGAGATTTTTCTTAAAAGCAAAGTCAAATTTTGTCCTCCCACAACAATTATTTAAGTGACTACCTACTCTGCTTTTCCCTAATTTAAACCATGAGCAGGGCTGGTTCTTGAAGACTATAAAACATGACATTTTCCCAGAATTTAAAGTAAAATCTTCAATCTTTTATTATTAAAAGAAACTTAGTAATTGAGTTAAAAACAAAAATCCTGCTAACACATTTTACTCTTCATCACCGCATGGTATAACATTCATTACACTGAATTTTGCTGCAGGTGTGAGTAGGTGTATAAAACATTATTAAAAGACTGACATACAAAATAATTATATCAACTCAGATGAGCTGTATATAGTGTCACAATCCAGCAGGTCTTCCACTTGAGTAATGTCTCACACCAGCAGTGGCCTCTTGAAAATTTATGAACCTGTTTTATGATCATTATTAGCAAGGACTCCACACTACCTTGATAAGGAGCACCTGATAAGTGTTCGGATATTATTATTTTTAATGTGAGAGTATGCATGTCAAGCAGCCAGCATAGTGCATACCTTTGCCTTGTTTATGTCTGTATACACTTTTTGTGAAGCAACACCTATGTGCAAAATTAAATATAGGCTACAAACAATACATAAATAACGTGTGCAAATAACGACACTATGGGCGACATGTATGATCGGGAGTTGCGCCTGTTTTCTGGTGAATACTGAGCCTCACCGTGCCAAATCCACTGTCGGACGCAGGGATGCGCTGTTATGCGCAACCTTCGCCACTTTCGGATGCGCCTAACATGAAGGGGCGTGCAATGGCACGTGTTTGCAATGTAATTCCGGATGGATTTCCAGTCGGAAATACATTCTCCATAGTAAGAAGAATAAAATGGATTTGTCATTGAAATGAAGTACTTAATAAACAGACATATCCAAGTGCTCTAACAATGAAATCAATGTATTAGTACATTTTCTCAACTATAAAATGTATTCCAAAGTCCGTGAAAATTACACTAATTTAACATCAAATAAGTCAATGCAGATGTTGTCCAGATGTTTTTTTTTTTTTTAAATGTATTTGTTCTTCTTTCACCTTGTATTGTATTTAGTATTTACAGCAAGAGCCAGCACAGCACAGGTCTTGCGGGGACCTGTGGTCCTCCAAGCAGGATTTCTATGTTCCCTGGGCTTCGTACGTCCGCAATTACATCCGGATTTCCATAGGAATCCTTTGTAAGCTAATAGTTCATTATTTTAGGCACATTTGGTGATGTATTTACGGACGTAAATACGTCCGTAAATACGTCTAGAATGAAGCCCAGGGAATATAGAAATCCTGCGTGGAGGACCACAGGTCCCAGCAAGACCTGTGCTGTGCTGGCTCTTGCTAAATAGAATAAAAGGTGACAGAAGAACAAATCCTTTTTTTTAAATAAAAAAAAAAATTAACATCTGGACAACATCTGCATTGGCTTTTTTTAATGTAAAATTAGTGACATTCTCTCTTTTTTTTAAAGACCTTTTCTAGGTGATATTTCTTTCTTTGGAGATCTTATATAAGATTTGCTTTTCAATTTTTACATCATCCAACTTTTCCATACATTGAAATCGATCTTTATACCACTTTGATATTTCTCTTTATTCATTCATTACATTTGGAAAAGACCAACTATTTTTCGGAGTTCACATAATATGCTTAATGCTTTTTCGTTGTTCTAGCCTGTCTCGATTCGTAAGACATGTTAGGGCACATTTCTTATGCGCATCTTAGTTCCGCAATGCGCTCACACATGGCGAAAGGCGCACGGGAAACTTTACACACATGTATGAGCGCACTTAGGGCGCTGACATAAATGAGGCGCAGCTTTCCACTAAAAATAACGTGAAAGCGGGCGCTCTGACGCGCCGTTCTTCATACATGTCGCCCTATACATCTACAAAAACACAAAGATTAAAAAGATAATTTTTATTAAGTCACATTAAAATGAAAGCAAAACAAAAATGATAAAATACATTATGCACATATTAGAACCGATATGGAAAGTACATATATGGAAATATCCAAAAGTGTCTAATAAGGAACATTGAAGCAGAAAATAAACCCACATATGGAGTTCAAAACTACCTACATAAACAAAAGTAAAAAAACACCATGTGAATAAAACATATAAAGGCTTCAAAGGATACAGACCATGAGCCATACACACTATTGGGCAAAACTTGAGTTGTGGTGTAACGTATTATGGTCTGTATTATATTACTTTTGTTTATGTAGGCAGTTGGGAGCACCTTCTATGGATTTATGTTATATTTCAATGCTTCTCAGTAGGCACTCCAGGATATTTCCATATGCATGCTTTCTATATGGGTGATACCATATGCAACACAGAAAAAAATGGAATAAGAATTAAATATAAATCACAGAGGAATAGAGGCTTACTTACTGATTCCCAGATAGGTCAGAAACCAGTTACCACTAGAAGCAGCCATAATGCCATATGGGAGGGTTTATCAAGTGCATAGTACTAATAGGCATAACACTCACACACCTTCTATGCATGAGGGGAATGGCTACCTTAATATCATACCTGCACAAAAGATATTTTTCTTTTATACAGACTCTCAAGCATACAGTTATGTATATTGCACCGTGTTGGCGTATCAGCCTATTAGTGACACCATTACTTTCAATTGGGCGGTGTCTAGCACCTTCTCCAGTGCGCAACTCCAAAATTTTACATCCTTCCTTCCCATACTGGACAATACAGAAAGCTTAAATGGCAGTTCCCAAAATAATGCAGAAAAATCCACTGTGCACTGAAGGGGAAATTGCACAAGCGCAAGATGCTGGTAAAACAGACCCTCTCTCCACTCTCTTAAGGAGGGGAGGGGATGGGCTGCATTGCATTAACTTTACACATAAATAGGTTTCTATGGGATGCCAATGTTGTATCACATTTAATGCATTAGGTTACGGATATTCCACACTCCTCAACATCAAGAGGCTGGCTATTTTGTACTTTCATTGCTTAGTACTTTTCTTATCTGTAGTAATGATGCCTTATATTATTTCTTTTGTGGTGTCGAGTAGTATCTCATCTAATGGACAGTTATTATATGTTTTTGGGTTATGTAAAATTTAATAAAAATTATGTTTACAAAAAAAAAAAAAAAAAAAAAAAAAAAAGCAAAAAGCTCACTCCTGCTCTAAGGCTATGTTCACATGGTGTATTGCGGCGCGCAATACACTGGGTGCTTTGGAAGCACGCGCTGATGATTGCATTGTTCTCAGCGCATAATCGCCGCGAACAATTGACATGTCAATTTTCCCCCTGCACGTACATGAGAGCTATGGATTACTGTAATTGTGGCGCACATTTCGACACGTATAACGTGCAATACGCTGAGAAATGCGCGCCAAAATAAACCATGTGACCCTTAAGCAACATTAGCGGCATGGCCCACTCTCGCTTAAGCCACAAGTAGCGCATGCCCACTCCTGCTCTAAGTACAATAGCACATGCCCACTCCTGCTCTAAGTACAATAGCACATGCCCACTCCTGCTCTAAGCACAATAGCAAATGCACACTCCTGCTCTAGGCACAGTGCACACTCCTGCTCTAAGCACAGTGCACACTCCTGCTCTAGGCACAGTGCTCACTCCTGCTCTAGGCACAGTGCTCACTCCTCCTCTAGGCACAGTGCTCACTAAAAAAAAGAAAAAAAAGAAAAATCAAGAGGCTGGACTGCATGTTGAAAAAATATTAAACATGAGGTGTTAGTTGATATTTTGGTGAAAATATGCAGGCTCGCAACCCGCCATGGTCTTGTGAGTCCCTAAACTAACATTAAAAACATATCACAGAAAAAATGGGATAAGAATTAAATATACTGGGCCAGACGGCTACTCTGGGGAATTCTTTAAAATCCTGAAACAACAAGATCTCCCTACACTTCGTCGACTTATACAACCAATACCTGCAGGGTGCCCCAATCCCAGGAATATCCAATACAGCGCATAATAATGTGCTTCCGAAAAGTGGTAGGGACTCTACACTACCCGGCTCATACAGGCCAATCTCCCTTATAAATGTTGACTTAAAGATGCTGGCTAAGATTTTGGCGGATAGATTGGCTTGTGTGATTCCAAGGCTCATAGGTCCATAACAGGTTGGCTTTGTAAAACGGGGACGGTCTGGGTAGCCAACATCAAGAAAAGCTTGCAGACCTTACAACGCGGTCCACGGTGACAAAAGAGGGTTTCCGGGGGCTGCATTGTTCGCGGTTGATATGGAGAAGGCCTTTGATTCCGTGGACTGAGGGTGGTTGGGTCTAGTATTAGACAAAATAGGATTGCAAGGCCCGTTCAGAACCTTTCTATCGTCCCTGGGCAGACCTGGGCAAAGTACGGCCCCCGGGCCGCATCCAGCCCGCAAGCTCGACAGATGCGGCCCGCGGCGTACGATGCCCTGGTCTGCTAATAGTAGCGCTTGACAGCCCGCTGCGGCCGGGGTTTGCTGAGAGGCCGCGCGGGCCGTCAGCGCTACTATTTACTGGTGAATAGGAGCGACGCGATGAACTCCGCTCACCGCGCGCTGCCTCTCCTCGGCGTCACACAGAGTAATATCTCTGTGTGGGCCCAGGAGATGACGGAAAGGAGCGTTTCTCGGCGCTGCGGCATGGAGTCATCACGCCACAACCCCGGAAGCTCCCTCGGCTAGGAGGAATGAGCCGCGCTCGGCCGGGAAACAGGGTAAGAGGTGAGTTGTTTGTTATTTTGGTCATGAAAACTAATACCCTGCCTGTGGAAGCGCCTAGCTATATGCCCTGCTGTGGAAAGCGCCCTTCTATATACCTGTTGTGGCTAAAGCCCTATTCTAATATACCTGCTTGTGGAAAGCCCTTGTCTATATAACCGGCCTGTGGAATGCCCTGTCTATATACCTGCCGGTGACTGTGGATTGCCCGTCGATTAATACATACCTGTGGGAAAGCCCTGTCTATATACCTAGCCTGTGGAAAGCCCTATCTATATACCTGCTTGTGGAAAGCCCTATCGATATACCTGCTTGTGGAAAGCCCTTTCTATATACGCTGCATGTGGAAGGCCCTGTCTATATACCTGCTTGTGGATAGCCCTGTCTATATACCGCCCTGTGGGAAGCCTCTGTGTCTATTTACCTAGACCGGTGGGAAGCCCTGTCGATATACTGCTTGTGGAAAAGCCCTATCTATTATACCTGCTGTGGGAAGCCGCCGTGTCGATATTACCTGCTTGTGGGAAGCCATGTCTATATACCTCGCTTGTGGGATAGCCCTGTCTATATACCTGCCTGTCGGGAAGCCCTTTGTCTATATACCTGCTGTGGGAAGCCCTGGTGATATACCATGCTTGTGAAAGCCTATTCTATATACCTGAGTGTGATAGCCCTCATATTCTATATACCTGCATGTGGGGGAAAGCCCTGTCTATATACCTGCTGTGGGAGCCTCCTTCTATATACCTGCTGTGGGAAGACTTTACTAGCTATATTACCTGCCTGTTGTGGAGCTTTTACTTTTTACCGCCTGTATGGAGCCCGAAACTAGGCTATATTCCTGCCTGAATGGAGCCCTCTATATAGCTTTTTACCTGCCGGTTGGAGCCTTATAATTTACCTGCCTGAGGGGTACTATAGCTATCTATACTACCAGGCCTTGAGGTAAGCTATATCTATCTTTTTTACCTGGCTTACGCGGGAGTCTGTACCTATCTATTTTCCATGGCTAGACGGGGGATGTAGTAACTATCTTTATTTCCTGCCGGAGGGGAGCTTGTACCTATCTATATTCCTGCCTGTGGGTGAGCTATGTAGCATCTATATTCCTGCCTGGAGGGAGCTGACACCTTCTATATACCTGCCTGTGGGGAGCTGTTATTTAAATACCTGCCACCGTGTGGGGGAGCTGTATCTATCTATATACCTGGCCGGTGGGGAGCTTGTTCTCGTCCTATCTATTTACCTACTGCCTGCGGGTAACTATATCTATATACCTGACTGAATGAGGGGAGCTGTATTATACCTGGACTCTGACTGAGGGGAGCGGTTGTATATACATGCTCAGAATGAACGGGGGCATACCATCTACATACCTATCTTACTGAGGAGAGCTGTATTTACTGTGTACCATGAGTAATGCTGGTATATAGATACTATCCCCAGTATGGATTCCCACACAAAATAAATCAACACCAAAAAAAAACAATCTTTTTCCCCGTTCACCCTTATGTTTTTTTAGTCCGGCCCTCAAAGCATCAGCACTTTTTTTGCGGACCGATGGAAAATTAATTGCCCACCCCTGCTCTATGCCAATCCCCAAGCGATGGTTTGCATCCCTGGCTTCCTATCCCAAAGTTTTGACCTCAGACGGGGGTTACGAGACAGGATGCACCGCTATCGCCCGCCTCTCTCAACTTGGCGGTGGAACCTTTTGCCTATTTTTGCATCCTACAATCCTATATTCGAGGGCATTTCAGTGGGCGGACAGAGGCTGAAGCTCTCCATGTTCGCGACCGAAGTTATATTCTACAAGGGCTCAAACCTGAATGAGACGGGGGGAGCTGCTTTTCAACAGCTTTGTGCTTTTTTAAATTTTGCTCCCCTTTTTTGGATTAAGAAATCCAAAACCCGAACTAATTATATAGATTGGGAAAAACGGGGGCATCGACGGGAATCCACCTAAGGGGTCGGGAAAAATTAAAACCCAAAAACCCATTCACGTACCTCGGGAAAAAAAATGGGGCCCCACGCCAGGGGTTTTTTTACCACCTAAATTTCCCCCTCAAAAAACCCAAAAAAAAAACAAAAGGGAAATTGATAAGGGCTCCCAACCCCTGTCTCTCCCCTTTCCAAAATGCCACTTGGCAGGATGATAGGCTTTCCAAGGCTACTGTCCCTTTACAAAAAGAACCCCCTTTTACTTTAAAAAAACAAAGGGTGTGAATTTAAAATGAACTCGGCCCTTTTCAAATTTATTTGGTCCTCTAAGAAGCCCAAATTGCCCACACAAACTCAAGCTTACAAAAGGGGCCCCCGGGGGTCAATTTCCCGGATAATTAAAGGTTTTTTTTTTTTTTTTGTATAAAATTTTCTTTGTCTCATAGAAAACTGTTTTTTGGGGGTAGGGGTACCAGAATTTATTCAAACACCCGCGGGGGGCTTCAAAACCGCAAAGCCCTGGTCCCTCCCGGGATTAAACACACCCAAATTTTCAAGTTTTAACCCTCAAACCCCCGAAATTTCACAAATGCGGCCTTTTCAAGTAGTGAAAGGGATAAAATCTTTTTAGATCGGGGGGGCCAAAACCCCCTTTTTTTTCCCTTTTTCCCACGGACCCGCACCCGGAAATTGTGGTAGTGATTGTGAATTTTAAAGACTTTTTTATTTATTTGTTTTTATTTTTTTTTTAGATGTTTTACAAGGGTCTTGAGTATTAGGTTAAGAAAATAATGTATAACAAGGGGATTTGCAATATGAGATTCTGCGTTTAGAACTGTATTGATCCCAACCGAGATGGGATCTATAATACTGGAGAAGATTGATTTTAGAGATGTAAGGGCAAATTGGGAGACGGTGCTCTCCTATACAAATGACTACAAAACTTTGTTAGGCTGTGCACATCCAAGAACATCTTTTGAAAAACGTAAGCATAGGTGCACACTGGCAAGGCAATAACATACATCCATTACAAATATCAGTGGCACACTAAAAACTAAGTAAAACATCAAAGGCATATAGGAATTTTTGAAAATGCATTACTGCTAAGGAAAATATGAAAACCTCGGACTCTTAGTTCACAGTTTTTGATCAAAAACTAGTGAGGTAACAGGTTAGTGTTAGGGACTCACCTGTACTGGGATCCCCTTGATGCTATTGGGAGGTGAGCTTAAACATTTTTGATCAAAAACTCTGAACTAAGAGTCCCAGGTTTTCCTATTTCCTTAGCAGTAATGCATTTTCAAAAATTTCTATATACCTTTGATGTTTTACTTAGTTTTTAGTGTGCCACTGATATTTGTAATCGATGTCTCCTATACAAATGGACATGTCCGCCGACTACCTCTGATCTCAATGTATGTGCGCCAGGGAAGACAAAGAGGACATTGAGGGGGTTTCGTCACGATGGAGTGTTGACATTGGGATCCTCCAAAATGGGTTTTTGATCACTTTTCTAGATATGGGCGACGCCTCTGAGAGCTGCAGCTTTCTTTACAAGCCCTTGATTGCTTAAAGGTTTACACTAGACACGACCAGGAGAACTGGCAGGAGTTGACGGGTCGCGCGTGCGTTGTCTGCACTTCTTGTCTGATGACGAGGAATATGGATGAGCTTCTGGGGGAATGTGGAGAGAGTGCGGTGTATGAGGCTTTAGGCTGTATAGACAATCCACGGGTTTTACTGTTATTTTAGTGAACATTGCAGTCGCTCCCGTACTTCTCACTCTGTGCTCCTCGCTGCTCAGCCCATTCCCTCCCCCCCTCTGCAGCGTTCATGATTTGTCTATATTATCTCCTGAGCCAGAGAAGAGGAAAACGGCTCACTTCGTGGCGAGACCCCTTTAAGGAATTTAAGGTTTAAGGAGTTGGGGACACCTGTTGATTTCTGTAATTCTCTTTAAAGTGACCTTGTATGTTGTCTCATACTATGTTTTGCTACATTTCTTAACTTTATTGTTGTAAAGTGATTTTGTGAAAAATCAATAAACATGAGTTTGCCAAAAAAAAAAAAAGAATTAAATATAAATCACGGTGGAATAGAGGCTAAGTTAATGTTTGCCAAGAAGGTAAGAAACCATTTCCAAATAGGAAAAAGCAAGCACAATGCCAAAGGGGTGGGTTTCACAGGTGCAAAGTACTAATAGGCATAACACTCACACACCTTCTATGTATGAGGGGAGTAGCTGTCTTAATTTCATACCTGTACACAGGGGCGTCGCTAGGCTGTTTTATTCGGGGCCCGAGCCCCGAATAAAACACCCTGTGCCCCGAACCTCCCGGGCTCCAGGCCGCTGCCATGGGCCTGGAGCACCGACTGGCCCTGCAGCTACATGTGCGTCCGCTGGACGCACATACAACTGCGGGCTTCTGCGGAGCAGACAGCTAGCGCTCCCTGCCCCGCAGACAGTGTCGGAACGTCTCCGAGTCCGACACAGCGGGGCCGCCGGGTCCTCATTGCACTGAGGACCTGCCGCGGCCCTGTGCGGCTCAGCTGGCAGCGGCGCGATGTAATGACCTCATCACGCCGCTGCCTGTCCTCGGGCGCACAGCGCGTCACAGGCCGTGCGCCCGAGGAGCTGCAGGAGGAACGCGCGGCTGAAGAGGACAGAGCGCGCTCGCCGGGGAGGCTAAGGTGAGTATTAATGTTGTTATTTTTATAGCGTTTACCTGCCTCGGTGCCCCTATATACTGCCTGTGTGGCCCTATATACTGCCTGTGGCCCCCTATACCTGCCTGTGGCCCCCTATACTGCCTGCGGCCCCCTATACTGCCTGCAGCCCCATATACTGCCTGTGGCCCCCTATACCTGCCTGCGGCCACCTATACTGCCTGTGGCCCCATATACTGCCTGTGGTCCCCTATACCTGCCTGTGGCCCCCTATACCTGCCTGCGGCCCCATATACTACCTGTGGTCCCCTATACCTGCCTGTGGTCCCCTATACTGCCTGTGGCCCCCTATACCTGCCTGCGGCCCCCTAGACCTGCCTGTGGCCCCCTATACTGCCTGTGGCCTCCTATACTGCCTGTGGCCCCCTATACCTGCCTGTGGCCCCCTATACTGCCTGTGGCCCCCTATACCTGCCTCAGTGCCCCTATATACCTGCCTCAGTGCCCCCATATACCTGCCTCAGTGGCCCCATATACCTGCCTGTGGCCCCATATCTATATACCTGCTTGAGAGTGGCCCTATATCTATATACCTGCCTGACATTGACCCTATATCTATATACCTGCCTAATGAGGGGACCTTTACACCTACCTAACTGAGGGGACTTATATACCTATAATTAAGGAGTTGCTGGAAATTTGAGGATTCTAAGATATTTGTGTCCAAATCTGCAGGGACGAGTATTGGCCGGGAGATATCAGCATGAAGGTGTGAACCGGATGGAGAAGAAAAGGGAAAGTGAACGACGCTGATCAGAAATGATGTCTCCTGTGAGTCACTAAATGTAACTGCAGTGTAATCCCTTATATTTCTGCAGAGCACCTAGATACAACTAGTGTCTACCACTATATGGTCACTGTATGGCGGTGGTATATGTAATCAGAGCCTGTGTACAGCTGATGGTCACATGTGGGGGTTGTGTTCGGTCAGGATCTGGCAGGATTATTTGGTCCTTTGTAGTAATATTTTTGGGACTTGATTTTGTAGGAGTGTTTTTAGTAACAATCATTTGTCCAGTAGATTTGCTCCATGTATAGGTGTATGTTTTGGTGACTGTTTAGGGGTATTACACTGTCATACAGAGGTGAGGGGTTTTGAAAAAGTAAATTTGTCATTGGTGATTTTCATTGTGCTGTGACTGCTGAGGCAGGTA
Source organism: Phyllomedusa bahiana (assembly GCA_025379985.1). NCBI lineage: Eukaryota > Metazoa > Chordata > Amphibia > Anura > Hylidae > Phyllomedusa > Phyllomedusa bahiana. The sequence continues at coordinate 73,083 of JAODAL010006182.1, read as the reverse complement.
TATAGATATAGGGTCACTCTATGTGGAATATGATGAAAATTAGTGACAGGAGCAGAAGGTTTTTCTCTGTAAAAACACATCATGCCGCAGTTCACAATGTGGTGTGAAAAATTTAGTGTGAACCCAGCCCTACTGAGCAACACACAGAGGGCCCGGGCCCCGGATGTTTTAGGACCCTAGCAACGCCCCTGCCTGTACAATGGGGGCAATTGACACGGGTTGAATGCTTGCATATTTTGGCCAAGACATTAACTAATACCTCATGTTTGCCATTTTTTCAGCATGCAGTCTGGCCTTTTGATGTTGGGGTGTGGGGTGCTGGTAACTTAGTGTGCTACACATGATACAGGAATGGCATCCCATAGCAAACTATTTATGTGCAAAGTTAATTCCATCCAGCACAGCCAGTTTTATCGGCAATTTGCACTTGTGCAATCTCCCCTTCAGTGCATAGTGGGTTGTTCTGTATTATGTTGGAACTGCCATTTAAGCTTCTGTATTAGCGAATATGGGAGGTATGAAAAGTCTATTTTGGTGTTGCACATTTAGAACGTCTGGACAGCCCACCCAATTCAATAGTAGTGGCTGTTACACTAGCACAGTGCAATTTTTGTAACTCTATGATTGACACCATATATATACAGTGCCAAGCAAAAGGGTAACAATGGTTTAAACTTTTGACTTTTAATCTTGATATCGCACCATCCACTACAGCTTTGAACGTGAGGCTACCATCATTTTGTAGACAATCATCTTGGCTATTTCATACATCAATTTGACTTGCAACTATTTAGCATATGCTTTATTATTCTTGTCATATAACGGCATTGTTACTGTTTTGCTCCTAAAAATCTGAAGTTCAATATTTATTATTTTGTTAGTATTTTGTAAATCCAACTTTGGCTTTCAGTACTGCCTAAATCCTTCTGGGCTCTAGATCAGATCCAAGCATGTCTCGACTGAAATCTGATCCTAGATCTTTTACATGTTCCCAATGTTGGTGCATACTGGTCGACTCACTTTGGTACGAATACAGCTTTTTTTTCAACTCTACCCACATGTGTTAGATTGGGTTGAGGTCTGGAGACTGTGGGGGCCAATACAGCAACTCACTGAACCATTACTTCATCAATCTTGACATATGCTTCAGGTCATTGTCCTGCTGGAATACTATGTCCTTCTTTTAATACCCATAATACTCAGGTATATGAAATAACTCATCTTGTAGGGTACTCATATATAGCTCAGCATTGAGACCACCATCGATCCTGGTCAAGTATCCAATACCTTTGGCTGTGAAACAACTCCACATCATCAGGCTTTCTCCACTGAACCTGACAATGTCTTTAGTTTCTCGATCCATTAGCCCCCTTTTCCCTTGATTCCTCCAGACCAATTTGCACCCATCAGAGCTCAGACTATTGATTTTCATCTCATCGCTCCAAATCACCTGTCTTCAAACTTCTACTGTTGCGGCTTCTTCACCTTTTTTTGGGCCATCATTCCAGACCTGTGTAATGTGTGTTGCATGGTGCTTGCATGCATGTCTGTGATCTCACTATTACGAAGCCTACGAGCCGCCTCCATTGCCGTATCTGTCGCGTTAGAACTGATAGACCTTGTGATGAGCCGACTTGTTGACTAAGTATAACTAAGCATATACTAAATAGTTGCAAGTTAAATTTATGTATGAGATAACCAAGATGATTGTCTATAAAATGATGGTAGCCTCAAGTTCAAAGCTGTAGTCGATGGTGAGATATGGACCCTGTAAGTCAAAAGTTAAAAAAATTCTTACCCTTTTGCTTGGCACTGTCGGGGGGGCTGAACATTTTCTATCATCAAACAATAAACACTCAAAAATGCATCAGCATTTCCATATAGCTTCCCCGGTCTATGCTCTACATGGAAATTAAAATCTTGCAGTGCGAGAAACCACCGTGTTACCCTGGAGTTATTCCCTTTCCTTTTGCTCATCCATTTTAGTAGGGCATGATCGGATATTTGCCTTAATTTCCTACCAAGCAAGTAATATCTTGGGGAGTCCAGAACCCACTTAATGGCGAGACATTCCTTGACTACTGAATAGTTCCCCTCACATGGAGACGGCTTTCTACCGAGGAACATGGCTGGGTGTTCCCCCTCATTGATCTTCTGTGATAAGACAGCGCTCAGACCCACATCTGATACATCTGTCTAGACTATGCACCGGCTGCTTACACAGAACCTGTTTCAGCTCTTGGAAGGTCTGTTCAGCCTCATCACTTAACCATGATGGATTCTATACCCTTGGTAAGGGCTATCAAGGGGGAAAAAACCTTCTGTAAGATCCCACGATTCCAAGCAAGGCTCTAACTTGTTTCTTGGCGAGTGGTTGTGGTCATTTCTGTACGACCTTCACCTTATTTACCTGAGGTTTGATCTCACTCTTACCTACTATTTAGCCAAGATACCTTGCCTCTTCCATGCCCATGGCACACTTTCTAGGATTCACAGTGATAATGGCTTTCTTAATGCCCCAAATACTGCCTGGACTCTCACAATCCCTGTTGAAAATGACTAACTCATCCAAGTATGTTGTTACATACTACTTGTCGGGGCCTAAAATTCTGTCCATGGCATTCTGGTCTGGAAGGTGGAAAAGCCCCCTCTACCCCAAAAAGGGGGTTTTCAGACAAAAATTGGAACAGCTACTAGCATGGGGGAACGCTGTTTCTTTTTTTTTGACCTTTTTTTGAAAGGGGTTTTAAAACAAAAAAACCTTACCAAAATTTGGCTGGGGGGTTGATTTCCCTAGGGACACCATTTAAAATTGAAATAGATTTTACCCGGGAAGGCACACTAAATAAAATATAATTTTTATTTAGAAAAAATTTAAAAAAATCGGGGTTTTACAACTTTAAATAAACGTAAGAAATTTTGAACCGTATAAACAGCCCCCAACCCAAAATAAGTAGTAAAGGTATGTATAGAAAAGTAGGGAACAGGACAAAATTTCTCAAAAAGGTAGAAAAAGTGTAAATGTACCCCTTTAAAATTCCCCCAAAAAGGGGCCCTGATATATTTAGCCTAAAACACGGGGTGAAAGAGCGTCCTGATAAGGACGGTCCCGTCCAGAACCTATCCCTGATACAAAAACCCTAGTAAACCCTAATAAATAAGGTAATGAAAATAGGGGTAGGGAAATTGCATCTTACTTTACAGTAGTCCCAACATGTTTCGGCACCTATGGAAACTCCTCAGGAGACAAGAGTGCGTAGGCTATGAAGGTGGCTATAGAAAGCCCAGTCAGTGGAGCAGGAGCATATGGCTCCCAGGTCCCAAAAACAGGGTAAAGGGGTGCCTTATATTTATTTTCCTGTTTTCCCAATAATTTTAAATACCTTTTTCTTCTTTTTGTGGGTTTGGTGGGTGTTTTTTTAGCGGTTCAAAAAAAATTTCTTTTTTTAAAGGTTTTTAATCCATTTTTTTAAAAATTTTTTTAAATAAAAAATTATATTTTATTTTGTGTGCCTTCCTGGATAAACCCCTTTTGAAAGGGGAATTTGCCAGTTCCTTTCATGAGGGTTTTTGGTGGGGTAATTTTACCCCGGGCATCAGGTCCCAGCCCCCAATTAGCTCATCCAAACCCCGGACATGGGGGTATTCAACTTTAAAACACTTTTTTGGGAACCTGTAAAGAACATTGGGGCAAAAAGGCCCTTTTTAAAAAGCTTTATGGTAGTGTAGAAAGCATCAGAATTTTATGAACCCTTTTTTTCTGGGTCATACATACAGGGGGCATTGTTTTTTTTGTGCCAATACACAAGCCCCTCAGGGAGAAACCCCGTTTAACGCCTGGGGTTTTGGTTTTTCCCAAATGTTTAAATTTGGGCCCAATTTTTTGGGATCAAAAAAAACATAAATGTGTCCCAATTTTTATGAAGTGGGACGATATTTCCTCCCGAAATTTCCCAAAACGAGACTTCCCGGTTTTCCCGGGGCCGACATGTGGTTGGGGCGCAAGAGGCCCCCGGAGCGCCGCGACCCCCAAATCTGCAAAAAACCCCGCCCTCGGGGCTTGTATTTTACCCCGGGGGTCAACTGAAGTCCCCGGGCTCCACGGGCGCAACTTTTCACAGGGGGGGTGATGCCATTTCGCCAAATTTGGGGGGCCATCCCGGGAAAAGGGCGAGGGGGCGGGCGGCTGAAGCCGGGGGCGGGGGGGGCAGGAAAGGGGCACCCCCCCAGTTTTTTCTCCCATGGGGAAATTCAAAGGGGGTCCCCAAAAGGGGCCGGAATTAAACCCGGGCCCCTGCCTCAAGGGGCCCGGGAGGCATCTCTCTTCCTGGTTTCCCCGGACCTGTTTTTGGGGCCCTTTCAGTCTGTAGAGCTCTTGGGGGGGTTGTGGTCCCGCCATCTTTTGGGGCCCTGAGCCCCCCGGGACTCAGCCCCCCTACCGAGGAAAAACCCTGCTTCTGTGGGTCGGGGGAATGGTCCCAATTAACCCCCCAGAGGACTTAAAAAAACATTTTTTCCCCTGCTTTTCCTTTACAGTTGAAAAAAAACTATCTGCTGGGGGTAGGGAGAAAGATATCCTGTCCTCCTTTTACTGTGGACAACCCCGCAACCCACGCATCCCCTGTACAAATTAGTTAAGGTCATTCCAAACCCGGGAAAACTCCCTCCACCTTAAAATTTTAAAAATGTTCCTTACACTTTTTAAAAAAAGGGTTATAGTGGGGTGTGCCTTCCTTTAAAATACATTCTCTACCCGGGTTTCCCCCCTCCAAGCAAGGCTATTTGCTTTCGAAATACTTCGATCACCCCCTTTACCATTAAAAATCTAGATTGCCCCAATTTTTCTGGTGTCCTCCCCCCTATCTTGACCTTTCCCATGTCCTGGGAAAATCCTTGGGTGAAAGTTTGATGATATACAACCCGGGCCGGGGGGGAGTCCCCCCCCCCCCCCTGTTATATGGAACGTTTTTCTCCCCAAAAATGGGGAAAAACCCAAAAACCGCCAAGGTTTTAACCAAAATCTGAGAGGGCCCTGGCAGCTACAGCAGGGGACTTGACATGTGCAACTGCCGGACTGGAACCTTTACTATCAATCGGTCATCCAAAAGTTTCTCCCCAAATTAGATTCTGTTATACCTCAATCAAAGGGAGTAATTATAAAAAGATAGACAGAAGGGGGCACCCAAAATTTGGGCCCTATACGAGCCCCCTACGTACAGTGGCCATATTTTCACGTAAATGAAAGGGAAATAAAATACAAGGATCGCCGGAGGAACTAGAATTCAGGGTCCAGATTGGAAATGGCTCTGATGCCCGCGGTCGCAGTTGAATGGGTGCTTCAAGAACAAGCAAAAGGGCGGATAAAAGATACTTAAAAAAACCCCGGGCCTAGGCCAACATCTGAAAAAATTTTTGGCTTCCAGATGGGTTTCCCCCAGCACCCCTCCCATGTTTGCAGCAGAACTCCAGAATTTGGGGAATTAAAATGATCCCGGTTAACGAGTCATAGATGGCCCTAACTGGAGAGGAACAACAGCGAATCGCGGGGGAGAGATGGGAATCAGGATAACCCCCAAGACCAAGACAATCTATTGTAAAGTATTTAAATTTTGAGACAAAGCCGAAATTCTGAGGTTTTAAAATTCTCACGCCCCCGTTTTTTACTTTTCCCAAAGGCACAAGTGAAATCTGGGGACTTTTCTGCTGATTTGCTAACTTTCGAAGACATTCTAGTATTTACAGAGCTTTTAAGAGGCAGAAAATTTCCTTGCTTTTCCCAGCCCCTTGCGTATTTTCCATAAAAATGGGAACTCTTCCTCCTTTTAAACCCCCTGGGGGCCCGCCCAGGAATAATGGTGACTGGGGGTACCCAAAAATGGGTCCCCCACTTCCACAGGCTGCCTCCCCTTTTCCAGCCCCAAAGCCCTCCAACGCTCCCATGCGTGCAGGACCTTCAAATCGGGAAGACAGTCCAAAAGAGAAACGAAACTTTCCGGCCTCGCCGGGTCACCTGAATAAGCAAATTGGGGGGTTCCCCCCCTTGGGGGGAAATGTGCTAATTTTCTTGCCCTTTTCTTTTCCCATTGCTTTACAATTTTCTTAGGTCGGGTGCTCCATTCGAGTGTTTGATAACTTGTTGTTTCCATTTGGGGGAAAGGGATGAATTCCCCGCACCATGGGGAGATCTTTTTGAGCTGGGTTCCCCTTTTCTCCTGGGGTGTTTTTGGGAAGCTGCTGTTTCCCCTTCCTTGTGACCGAAGGGGCCCCGGTTCAAATTTTTATGTTTGTTTTTTGTACGTTGTTTTGGTTTTTTCCTTGTTTTTCGGGATAATGCCAGCCTTTCCTTTCAGCTGCTGCCCTTCCCCCCCAAAGTCTCCCCCACATAAACCCTACTTTTTTGTACCCAGATGGTCCACCGTATATTCGCAAGAATAATGTCATTTTTTTAATTTCAAGGGCCTTAGATCGCCCAAAAGAAGAAATAAATCTGCGACATTTGAAAAATACGTGCAACATTGCCCGCCCGGAAACCCACTTGGGTAGAAGGACTTTTTCAGTTTAAAAAAAAAGCAAGGGGTGGGTCATTCTAGGGGCCCCCCAGGGGAAAGGGGAAAAAGGGGCGGGGGTAATACTTCCCCATAGGAATTTAAACACAGCTTGTGGAAAAAACGTCGAAAAAAGGGGGGAGATGTATTAGACCCGCTAGCTCGAAAAATACCCATGCTATCTTTAATTTCACGGCCCTAATGGGGATAAAAAGGGTTTTTTTCGGGGATTTTGGGAAAAATCCTAGTGACCCCACCCCTCTCAAATGATGGGGAAATTTTTAATAGGTTTCAGACGCCTCTGGGATGGGGTCCCCCCCTGCGGCACCGGTAATACCTGCGCAGTTCTTAGTTCCTAAATTTTAAAAGACATTTGGAGTCTTTCCCCCAAGGGGCAGGGTACCTCCCCCCCCCCCCCCCATTCGGGGTCTAAATTGATACCTGTGTTTTCCCCAGGTTAGCCTCCGGGGTTTTAATCAGCTATAGGGAAAGTCGTTTACTGGATCAGCACCATATCTCTAGAAATATTATTTAAAACCCAAAGGCAAGGAGCATTTTTGGCGTTTTCCTTCTACCATATGATAAGAGGTTTTTGGAAACCCTCTTAAAAATAGGGTTGGATTGAATTCTATAAAGACAATGCGGCCAGCGAACCCCCCTCTTTTTGCGGGGGGAAACGGCTAAGGGGGTTTTAAGGGCCGCATTATATCTTTTTCCCTCCAAAAAAAAAAGATAGCGACCAAATCGAAATTTATCTTTTAAAGCTGGGTCTTCCTATTCTCCTTTAAAACTTGTCTTTGGGCAAATGGGGGAGTCCGGGAGAGGGCAAAGGTAAAGAGCACTGGCTTCAAAAAAAACCCCAAATCTCTATCTGATCCCCTCTCTAATTTGGGAACAAACCGGGAAAGTTTGCCCATTTAGCCAAAGTTTGAGACCTTGAAACACCATACACGGTTAAAAAAGTCAGGGATACTCAAACTTGATGGAGGACATCCTCGCTCTTCAGGATTAATTTGAATTGTCCCGTCCTCAGAGCCGATAGGGGGATCAGACAACTGGAGAAAAATCCTTCCAAAAAACTATCCCAGGATAAAGATCTCATAGGGTCCCCCCTAACCCATGAATAGGGCCCTACGATTGCAAGCTAACTAAACAAAAAGCACCAGGGGCCAGATGGGACACTTCGAGTTCTTTAAAAATACCCCCCCAATCTCTCCCACCTTGGTGACACTATATAAAAACCCTTCCTTACCGGGTCAGGTATCCCCCACATATACAAGCTCATAAATTGGGTGTTTTCCCCAAGCAGGGAAGGGTCAGGATCCCCCGCATATCGCCCCCTCTCTCTCATCAAATTGATTTTGAAAAACATCTCAAAATTATGCCACGGCTTGGTTCCAACTACCCAAATAATTTCAGTCCCCCAATGGAAAAAGTCAGAACGGCGGGAGTGTCCCAATGTCCCCCAAGGTCTTTATGGTCTTAGACGACGTTAAAGTCAAACCCCCCCCAAACACCAACCCAGTATATTTTTTAATAGATGCCGAAAAAGCTTTTTATAAAGTCACTGGGGTTTGTTTTGAAAAGTTTTGATTGTGCGGGCATTGGGGGCTCCTTCCTCAAAACATATCCTCCCTTTTATTAAACCCCCCACGAAGGAGGTTGACCGGGCTTTCGCTGACTCCCCTTCCCCCGTGGGGGGCACAGGCAAGGGTTTCCCTCTTTCCCTCTGCTGTTCAACCTGGGTAAAAACCAAAGTCACGATACTTCCCGCTAGGGCAATTTTGAAGGGGTTAAAATAGGTAATTCTCATTAAAGTTAGTACTTTTTGCGGATACCTCTTTTCTTTTTTGCCCCCAGTTAAAGATGCCCTTGATACTTTCGGGCTAAAACCTTTCCAATGCTCTGGCTTTAAAGTAAAGTCCAAAATCCGAAAATTTTTTGAATACCCCGCCCGGGGCTCGAAGCTCTTACAGCACTCTCTCACCATTTCAGGTTGGGGGGCCAGGAAGTCTTCAAATACCTGGGGATCACTATAGGGTTTCCCCAGAGTCAGTCTCTCCTAAAATTTCCCCCCTTTAAACCAAAAAATTTGTGGGGAACGGCCCCAAAGGGCGTCCTGCCTTGCCCCTTTTGGGGCCCGGGGCCACCTAAATTAAAATGTAAGCTTCTCTAGTTCTATATTCACAAACCAACCCCCCTTTTACCAAACGTCGTTAAATAAATTAAACCAGCTTTTTTGAAATTTTATGGGGAGGTAGACCCCGCGCATAGCTTTAAAAATTGGTCCCTTCCCCAGGGATTGGGGGGAAATAAATCTTCCAATATTTAGAATTTCAATTTGGCCGCTTTACTTCGGGATGGGGGGACTGGTAAAAAGCACTCATTTTTTTTAAACACGGCCATAGAATCCAGTTGGTTTCCCCCCATCATTTAAATCTCTCCTACAACGCCATACAAGGTCTCCCCCTGATAGCTAAACAGGAGTGTACTTAGAGACACCATTTTGCCCGGAAGGGAGCCCCCAAAATGTTTGGGCCTTCCCCAAAGCAAGTGGTCCCATCCTGGAAGGTATCCAGATTTTACTCCAGGCCAAAAAAGGTGTTCTAGCACAGTGGGGGGGAAAAAAGGGGGTAGAAAAACAAACCCAGTTAAATCAGGGGCGGCGGCTTTTTTCATTTGGGGACTGCGAATCTTTATGGGAAACAATAAGTCCCTTTTTGTACAAAAGTCATTACTTTGTTAAAGCAAAGGGCGCCTATACCCGGGTTTTTTCAAACCTAACCATTTTTATAGTTGTGGGGGCCCTTTCTCTTTCACTCCCTGCCCCCGCTCATGCAGGCCTGCGCAACCCAAAAATGACGTTATGGCGGGTAAGTTTTTTTTTGGATGGGAACGTGATTCCCTGATATGGAATTGCAGGGGGGTTCGGAGGGATGGAAAAAGGGGGAGAAAATGTAGCGGGGACCTGGGGAAACACAACTTCCGGGTGGCTATTGACTATCTTTGGTTTTAATATCTCCCACCCGCCTTTCCAGACCCATTAAAAGGTGCCCCCCCAATGCTCTGACCTCTGAAACCTACACAGGGTCTATGGGAATTGCCCCGCAGGGGACCTTTTGGACCAACCTTTTTCCCTGGCTAACTCCAAACTAGAATTTGGGCCCCTTACCCCAAGATCTACATTTCACAACCACCAACTAACAAAGGCTTCTCACTGTAATAAAATTTGCATGTTTAATTGGCGGCCAAGCGGTGCCTTTGGGGCGGGTGGAGCCTAGGGGCCCCCCCATTAGCTAAGGTATTCAAGCTATTAAACACCAAAGTCTATAGAAGGGTAAATTTGCTTAAAAGAAAAAACACTCAGGGGGAAAATTTTTTTTAAAATTGGAAATCTTTATTGGGGCTTTCTCGGTTCTGAATTCCCTTATCATGGCCCCCTCCCCGAATACCAATTGGGTTTGGGCAATACTGGCAGGGGCTCTGGCAACTACAATAAGAGGGGTATTTCCCCCAGAGAATTTGATGTGAGGGGGGGAAGGGGTAGTAGTTTGGGTTTTTTCTATTCCCCCGGGGGGATCTCTAGGCTCCAGGCTCGATCTAAAGGTTTCTAAACGGTGTACGCAAACCCATGTTTGTATTGTTTTTGTTGTTTTTTGTCCTTATGCTGGTTTTTGTCTTTTCCTCTGTTGGGAAAGCGATTAAACTTTTTTCGCTCTTTAAAATTTTGGGGTCTTGTTGCAAAGGGTAACTTTTTGTAAGGGCCACATGTTACCCCTAAGATCCCCTTTTTCTGTCACCCATTATAGAGTACTGTAAACTGTACTTTAAAAATGTTGTTTTTTTTTTTTTTTTTTTTTTTAAAACACATGTTTTAATATAATGAAAAATCAATAAAATTTTCTTGATAAAAAAAAAAAAAGAATGCTCCTAATCTTTGGCGCAGGAGCTTATAACGCCAAAGATTGGAATGTGATTGTTCATACATCTATAGAACAGGTCTACTAAAGCTTTTTGACGCCAGATAACTGGCACAGCTCCGTTCTTACATGGTGCCCTTTGTTTAGCTTCCAGTAATCATTGGAAAACAGCCATTCCCCAGACAGTTTTGGCAGCAACACTATGGAGCCTGACTACCCACTCTTTGCCCACTCTTTGCCTCCTGTCAGTTTTAACATCCTTTTCACCTCAGTAGAAAGCACCTCCATATGGGAATCCGGTAGGATTCTATATTTATCTGAACATGAGGTTTCTTGAGGATCAATGACCCGGATGAGAACTGGCAAATCTGAGAACATATTCCTGTTCTTTTGCAGCACCTCCCAACACTGTTGCTTCTGGGAAGGAGATAAAGCTTCTTTAGATTTTGACCTCTTCAATACTAGCCTCCTGCTGAGCCACCAAGCAAGAAGTTTTGGGGGACCTCTATCCTCCCAAGGTTTTATTAAATTTATGTGATATAGTTGGAAGGGCTTTTACCTAGCTGATGAATTTTGTAGTTCACTTTGCTTACCTTTTCCACCACTTCATACAGTCTGTGCCAATTGGCCAGAAACTTTGTCACCGTGGGCACAAGTATAGGCACCTGGTCTCCTGGTTGGAACTGTCTAACTCTGGCTTACTGATTGTATACTCTGGCCTGGGCATCATGTGCCTTGAGCAGATGTTCCCTCACCATGGGCATAACATTAGATATCCTCTCCTGCATCTGGGTCATGTGCTTGATGATACACTATAGGGAGTAGCCTCATTTTCCCATGTCTCTTTAGTCACATCAAGTAACCCCTGAGGGTGTCTGTTGTACAATAATTCAAAGGGAAAACTCTTTAAAGGCTCGGGGAACTTCTCTGACCGAAAACAACAAGTATGGAAGTAGGCAGTCCCAGTCTCTACAGTCCTTCTCTACTACCTTTTTTAACATTGCCTTCAAGATTTTGTTGAATATTTAAATTAAGCCATCTGTCTGGGAATGGTATACTGAGGTTTGTAACTGGGTGACTTTTAGTAGTTTGCAAACATCCCTCATCACTTTGGACATAAAAAGGGTCCCCTGCACTCAAAATGTCTTTCAGTAGCCTGGTTCAAGAGAATATCTGGAATAACTCTCGGGCTATACATTTAGCTGAGGGTACCTGGTAGCATAATATATATTGAAGACCTCTGGCTGATCTTCCCAGGGGCCCCAAGTATATGGTTATCTGTTGGAACTGGATTTCTATTATAGGTAGCGGGACTAAAGGACTGTGAAAGTGTAGATGAGGAGGTTAACTGACAGATTGGGCAACACTGACAATAGTTAAGTATTTCCTCAAAGCAACCCAGCCAGTAAAACCTCTGTAGTACCCACTCCTTGTGTAATGGACCGGAGAAGGGGCCAGAGGAGAGGGTGAGAGGAGTTGTAGTTTTAGTCATCTCTCACTCGCTGTTGTCATGGCATCTTCAACTCCTATCATACCTCTCATGCCCCATTCCAGGACCAAAACAGTCAAAAGGGTGGGGGATCTGCAGCTTAGAGTAGATGACAGTACTCTTACCCCCAAAGGCACACTCCATGATGGTGGTGGTCCTCTCCTGCTTTATGGATGTTGCGGTGTTCTAGGCTGGCGCCCATGATGTTGGTGTAGGAAGCAGGAGTCAGATGAAGGGTTAAAGGTTGGCGACAAGCATCACTTGACCCTTGTATTTATCGGCAAGATGTACAACATGGCATCTCTCTTTCCAGCACATTTTCCACGCCTGTGTTACAGCTAGCTGCCATCAGCAGAGGTTCCCTTCTAAAATGGTCTCTTATTTGGATACATTCTTGGTACTACAATGAGTTCGCGAACCCCAGGAGAACTAACATCCTAAACATTTCCATATGAATTTCAAGGGGATAGCAGAGCGACCCCAGGAGAACTGGATCTAGAAGAGCCAGGCCAAAGGCAAATCTGGACACCAGTCACGGCGGTAGGCAAGCAGGGAACTTCCTATGCGCTACCTCTCGTGTACATCTCCCTAGTGTACCTGTCCAAGGGATTCTCCTTCTTGCTAGTCAGCAACGCCTTCCACAAAGTCCTTACCATCTGTTGCTGAGATCCATGGCCAATAAGCAATGGGCCTTCCTAGTTGCAGTCTGGCATTGGTCCAGGCTTTAAAGGGTTAAGTGGGACCACTCATCTTCTTCTGTGGTCGGACAAAGGTTCAGCCCACAGGAGTCACTAGCACTCTGAGCTCAGAAGAACCACACTAAACTAAGATCTAGTTATAAACTTTTTCACCTCTCCCTAGCTACTCCACCCACCTCTTAACCAAACACTTACAAATTAAATTTGTTACATCACATAAACTCCTGCAGATTATGGTCTCTGGCAGTACTATCCCCTGATGTCACCAGAGAGCTGGTGAAACATGTTGGGGAGCTCAGCGACAGCATTTTAATATTTTTGACTATCTTACCTCGTGATTGACCCGTTGCAGAGGGTTAATATGGGAGCTCTATTTTTGCATTGCCCATTACAATAGGGAATTTTGGCCCATTTAGATTTTTTGATGCTTTGATAGTCAGCAAATCACCTTTATATAGGGTTTCCCTTGTTATATAGGGTTTCCACCATATATGGAAAAGCATTTTCTACTGCAAGCATTATACAAGCATTATATTATATAGGGACAATTGAAACAAGATCAAATGAGGTTAGAAGTCAGGTTTTTAAAGTAGTGTATATAGAGGTGTGTTTATATAGAACTATAGAATACAAGTTAAGTTTTAGTGTAGAACTGATAGAGAATTTAAAGAGTTTAAGTTTGCCTATGGCAAAATAGTAACTAGTATTTTCTGAGGTCACTCTTTTTACTCTTATATATTCCCAGTAGAGTCTAGTGTTTATTGGCAGTACATATAACTCAACACACTCTGAGTTCACTCGGAGCTCATGTCATCATTAGTATCTCACATAGTAGTATACTCAATTAGTTTATAGATACAAAGGGTTAAACTCCTATATACTACACTTGGTTTTGTCAGCCCCCAGGTGACCACCCAACACATGGGATTAGGCCATATCTAAGACCATAGGTCGATTAGGCCCTGACACAATTAATTGCTCCACCACCTCGTCCCTTACCTTGGTCACTCGATACAGCAAATTATTATTCACAGCAAAGTGAGGAAAAGGATTATCAGCCTCTGGCTCTTGGGGAACACCATTTATGAAATCAGATGATTAAGGGTGCCTTTTAAGGTCAAATCCCAGAGCTGGGCGACCCTAAGATTTTCCCAGGAGAGCTCTAGATCAGGCTCAATAGCTTCCGAGGATACTTCTTCTAGCTCATCCCCAGTCAGTACAGACAACGGAAATTCACTTCTACCAACAGATGGGCTTATAATATCCCCAGAACCATTATTTCATTCTGGCTTATCAGGCACCATGGCTCATAAGTCCCAGAACAGAGGAAAGTCCCGACCAACAATTATGTCATGCAACAAGTCCTTTACAATTCCCACCCTGTGGGACACAATACTACAGTATGTGCAGAGGGTAATCTGGGCCATGGGATACGCCTTGGTATCTTCATGAATAAACATAACCCTACTTCTTTCTCAGGTACCAGTTCATAGGGCAGTGTAGGAGTCACCAGGGTGACTAGACTCTATGGGCGACATGCATGTACAAGGCTGAGCCAGTAGTCTGACATCCTTTCAGCCAAAAAACTAAATTTATAATCATGCGCACTCCTGAGATCGGGGGCGTTCTGGAGGCGTGTCGCACCACAACCATATGATTCTACACATTTATGATTGGAGGATGGCAAAACTGGTCACATTACTGCTAGAACAGGTAGATCAAGATAAAAATGGTTTACCTGAACCTGATTTGTCATTTTGGAGATGGAAAGCACCTAATCTATGACCTACAGTAGAACATGTTCATAAATTCAGGCGCATTCTACACTACTAATGCGCGCCAAAAAAATTGTTGTCTGGGTGCCAAAATACATACATGTCGCCCTATAAGTCCAAGAGTCCAGTTACTCTGTTCACAGTCATACGCCAAACCTGCGGTCCCTCGTCAGTATGAAGAACAGCAGTGCAGATTGGGTAGGCAAATAAGGATTGGCTCTGTTGTGGTAGGACAACAGGCGGCTATATGGCCAGGACCATTGCACCTTCAGCAGATGGTAGGATGGGCTTGTATTCTCGTCACCGGTGCTGGTCCTTCCTGGGTCTTTGGATGCCCCTCAATGGAAGGTTTGAACCCCAGTAGGGTGACCTCAGGTTCTCTTTGACTTCCCAGGAAGTATTTGACAGCCATATATCACTCTACAAGGGATCTTGTTGGGCAACCCAGCATAGGATGGACTCAGGAAGTAAGTGGACAAACCAATCCATTACGACCCCATTACCATCTGGGCAGGAGTACAGGTGTCATTCTGTAGCCATTTTTGGACCAGGTAAAGCAGGTTAAACATATGGGACCTGGGAGGCTTGCCCCTGCTATACACCTAGCAGTGCATCATTTGTGTCCTGACTGCCAACATGACCCCCAGATGTGCCAGTATTTTTGCATTTAATTTTCCATATTTCCTGGCATTGTGCAGAGTCATATCGTAGTAGGCTTTTTGAGTTTCGCCGGTTAGATATGGGGTGATAACCTCTTCCCACAGATCTGGGGTAAGTTCCTCCCTGTCTGCCACTCTCTCAAAAAACAGACAGAAATGCTTCAACATCATTGACTAAGTTTATCTTTTGAAAGACTTCTCGCACAGTCCTACTTGCCTTGGTGCTGTCACTTGGGCTTGTGGGAGATGCAGGCTTCCTGGTTCTGATGATTTTTGGCAGGAGAGCCATCTGTTGAATCAGGAGCTTATTTTTCTACTGTTGAGCCCTATTTATATCCAGTTGAGCCTGCTGCTGCAAGTTTCTCTGCACCAGGTACTTAATGAGCTCCTCCATACTCACAGAGCATGCTCTTACCTTTACCTAGGACATACAGTTTATGCACCAACAATCACCACCTGTGCTCTTGGGTCATTATGCCCGCATTCTCCACCAATTGTGGGGTTTCAGCTCAGAAGTAGTCATCCACTTAGCATAGACACAAGGCTAAGTGCAAACTTAACACACAGTTTATTGTCTCTTGGACTTGCATAATAAAAGAAATTCTTACTTCAGCTTGTAAACAGAAACCAAAAACAATCCTTTTTTCAGAAATAACAAAATGCAAGATAGAACAACATCAGGTCAACGGTATAGATACCCAGAGAAATGTTTAGGCAGTTTTCCTCCCACACCAAACAGAGGCTTTCAGCTCTACCACACACAGCTCCACCTTGAGGTGTCACTGCTGCCTTTTAAATTAGGGTAAGTCCCAGGCTGGAGTATGGGAGTGACCTTTCCCAGCCAGGCTCTCCCGCCGCTCCATAAAAAACCTGGATCCGAACTACCACAAGAACAAATAGTTCAGCAACATAATGTTATTGGCATCAGACTATTGGGTTTTTTAACATAACCAAGGTCAGTCACTTCGGTGACACATAGCTGCCATCGACAATTTTACCCCTTGGTAAAAAATTTGGTATAAAATTGGTATAAATTTCTTTGCGAAGGATGAAACAGCATAGACTACCATTTTCAAAACCGTACACACAACTTAAACTTTTTTCAATATGAGAGTCAATAGGTCTAAAGGTCTACATTTGCATATATTAACGGTCGTTTTTGCACTAAATAAAAACGATGAACAAATTGTTTATTACCAAACTAGGGTTACAAAAACACACTTTGGCAAAAATGGACAGAAACAGAGCAAGTAGCAATACATTTAAAGGGGGTTGTTACATGAAACATAGTTGAAAAATGTGGGGGAAAAAATTAAAGGGAGTACTCCCTTTTTCTTTTGGCAAAATCAATTTAGAGAAGGGCGGTTTTTACATTGTTTTGCAACGGTTTTTTTTTATTGGGGAAGATTTGTTCCAAAATTTTACCAAGGAAAGGGCATTTTTAAGGGGGGGGGAAAAAATTTTTTGGCAGGAAAAAGGGGGAAACAGTGAAACATGGGGGGGTTTTGTTATTTTCTTTATTTTTCCTTTTGTCCATTAACACTCCCTGCCCCCTTTTTTAATGCCTTTCCTTTGCAGTCATCCCTGGGAGGAAAATTTTAAGTAAACAAACACCTTGCTAAGCACAGAAAACCCCTTTCTAAAACCTAGCATTTGAATGCCCCAAGGCCCCTTGTTTTTGGTATTTCTGTTAGCAGTGGTGCCCTAAATATTCTTGTGCGCCATTCTACACATATGTTAATGGGTAAAGTCAGAAAGTCATTACAAGGGTAGTCCCATTTTAGTATGTCATGACATCCCATTTTAATATGCCTTATTAGTGCTGAAGGATTTCAAATTGGTGGGAGTCCATTGCTAGAGCACCTATTTGAGCTAGAGTGAGGAGTTGATGAAGAGAAGCTTGAACTTTGGTGGACCTAGATCTTCCATCTTATTTTACATCTATGGCTGCACGATGCTTCACCAAGAGATAATTGCTAAATTGATTTAACATGGGCGGGGAAACCCTTTTTTCTTTAAAGGGCCCTTTTGGTATTTATATCATCATTAGCATTCATACAAAATTATGAACCTAAAAAATTGGCCTACTATATTTGGTCACAAAGAATTGGCCCTGAAGTTACAGATGCACAACTCCTCTTTTAAGTGTAGATGCAATGCCCTGAGTCTCCGTTCTCATGTTTCTGATGTGCATTTCCTTTATACTCTGATGCAGTAGCATATCAGGACAGGACATGGACTAGAGCTGTTACTAATGTGCTTGATATCCCAGAATCATCAGCAAACAAGTGCCATGAGCTTCAGAGACCAGCGCATGCGCAGTGGCACAACAGTAAGGAACAACTTGAGTGAGATCTGCTACTGTGCATGCGCTGGTGTCTGAAGCTCCTGACACTTCTTTGCTGATTCTGGTACACTGAACACAGGGCCAGACCAAATTATTTTCCTGGCCTGGAAAATTTTTTTTCCCCTTTAAAGGGGGTTTTCTTGCTCAAAAAAAAGCTTTCAAAAGTAGGGAACATAAATGAAGACATTTCCAAAAACATTGCTTTGTTCATCTTTTTTGTTAAGGAGCTACAAATGATTTAACACCTTCTAGCTCTATTTGGTTCCCCCCAGTGACTGACCCGTTTTAAATCTTTACCCCCTGCTGTTTTTTTTATGTGATAGCGGGGGTGAAGCACACCAGGTCAAGCTTCACTAAAATTCTTGTTTTTTTTCTGACTTTCAGACAAAAGCCCGTAAAAGTATGTTTACTTTTGTAAATCTCCTCAGCATTTTGGAAAGTTCTAAGAAAAAACAAAAAAAGAAAAAATTGAATGACAGAGTGAATGCAAAAAGCTGGGATGCAAAATTTCAGACAGTCTGACCAGGAATGAAAATTTCATTAGAAACCGAGAGGAAAACCCCTTAAGAGAATAAAAAAGGGAAAACCCCCCCCAGCTTTTTTTATTGCTCCTTTTTCCTGTGTTTTTTTGTTTATCCAATCAAAAAAAGAAATTTATTAAAAATTTTATAAATACGTTAAAAACAGCCATGTCCCCCCTTTCTTCCTCACATTAAAATTCTTAACAAACTGGTGGACAAAAACCCCATAGGGTCTAAAATTTAAAAAATCACTAAGTCATTCCTTTGTTTTAAACCGACCCACCAATTGTTTCTCTAGGAAAATGGGAAAAATTAAGTTTTTGCCCAGTGGCCTTTTTGGATTTTCACAAGATTTTTTCAGGAAAAACGAAGTTGCAATTTCTTTTTTACTTTTTGGAGGGAAAAAATTTCTTATTTTCCTTTAAATTTTTTCTTCCCAAAAATTCTCGTACACTTTGGTTTTTATACACTATAGAACAACAAGTGCCATTACATGATCTCTTTTCTTTTTCAATTAAGTTAAAAAGGGTTTTTTTTTTAAAAATTATTTTTTACAATGGGCGAATTGCTTTTTACTAAAATTATAGTAACAACCTAAAACAGAGATCAAAAAAGTAATGAAGATAACTGTTTGTTAGCATTTTTTCCCGTGGAAGATTCCTTGGTCTTATCGAAAAATTCATAAGGGGGCCGACAAATTGTCAGGAAAAAAAACATCCTGATGTTTTAAGGGAAAAATTTTACATTGGGGCACAATTAATCTTTGTCATTTTAAAATTTTGGGGGAATAAACTCTAACATTGTACAGATAGATGCAGGGAGATATTCAACATTCCCTCTTAAAGTTTTTCTTTCTCATAAAAAATAAGGAACATCTTCGTCATTACCTTATTTCAGATTCAGGAAAATAATACTTTCCATATTTTAGGACTTTTAAAGCTTATACACACATTTTAACTAATATCATTTTTCCCTATGTTCTATAACCCACAATATACGCTTTATTTTAAGTGTATCTGCATTACTCAGTCCTCATGGACACCAGCATACTTAGGATTCGTATCACACAGGCTCAGATATGATGCCACTCTGGCAGAGACTGCATGAAGAAAATAGCTCATCTAATGCCCTAGATTGGACCAAGCTCTTCCTGGGAAGCACTAAATTCACTGTTTCTAGATGAAATCCCAATCTATGAAATAAGCCTTAATCATAGATACTGCACAATCCCAATCTATGAAATAAGCCTTAATCATAGATACTGCACAATATATTGAGGCTGTGTATTTTTTTTACATTATTATATGCCAAAATGCACCTGACACTCCAATTATAGTTTCTTCATAGAACACATGAACTTTTCTCCTAAAATACCCTGATACTTGATTTAATCTATCTTGCTCTGTACACGCTGCACATTTCCAGTGCCAGAAAGTAAAATGGCCCCCAATCTTTATCCAGTCTCCACCATACTTCACAGTAGATAGGTTCTTCTTTTTAGCATCTGCTTTATCTTTTTATCTCCATGAATACCTTTGATTTCTAGGCCTGAAAAGTTGCACTTTTGTTTCATTGCTCTATAGAACAGAATCCTAAAACTTCTGTGGTGCAATGAAACAAAACTGGAACTTTCTGGGCGAATGGATCAGTGGTATGTCTGGAAAAGCAAGAATTAAGTATACGCTAAAATTACACTGTGCCTACTGTAAAGCATGGCGGTGGCTCAGTGGTGCTCTAAGAGTGCATGGCTTCATCTGGAGCTGAAAACCTGCAGTGTGTGGAGTGCAGGATGGCTTCAATGAAGGATCAGGAAATCCTAAGGGAAAACTTCATGCCTTCTGTGAAGAAACTAAAGTTTGGCCATGAGAAGAGGAGCAGGCTAAAGCATGACTTTCCAACAGAAAAGCCTAACTTTGCAATGGAGGTTGAATAATTTTAATTACTTTTTAAAAAATAAAGAAAAACCCAGCCATGGGGTTAAGGGGTTTTGCAACTTCCCTTTTTGGGGAAGCGGGTGATGAAATCATTTTTTGGAAATTGGGGTAACCGCAAGTGTAAAAGGGAAACATTTCCCCTAGTATCCCCTTTTTCCCCTTTTCCCTTTTTTTCTTGTGGCCATGTACTGTATGTCAGTCTTGGTTGTTACTCCTGGAGCCACAGCCTTATTTTTTCTTTTTTTTTTTTTTTTTTTTTTTTTTTTTAAGCCCACTCCTAAAAGGTAATTAAAAAATCACTTTATTTTCTGCATCTGATACCCACTCTGAGAGTTGGCAATTTAAATTTATTTTGGGTTTGTTTAGGAAAAGGTTTAACACAAAATGGAGACTGGGGTTTTCTTACTGACTTTTGACAAAACACTTTGTGTCAAAATTTCTGGGAAACAGCGGGAGCTGAGCCCACTCCATTACACGGCAGATTAACCACTTAGATGCTGCAGTCAGCTCGACCACAACATCTAAAGAGTTACACAAGAGAAGCGCACCCCCACCACTACCTGATTGCAGTATGCACTGGTTGTCACAATGGGGGGGCCCCCAACCTTGGACATCTTACTGAATTATTACAACCAAAATTTTTTAAAAAAATTTTTGTAATTTTTCCCCCGTAGAGATCCAATCTTTTTAAACCTTTTCCCCTGTTTTTTTTTTCCCTCGCCTTCGAAAGCCTTTAATTTTTTTATTTTTCCATCTACATGGGACAATTGGGGGCTTTTATTTTGCGACAAGTTGTACTTTCTAATGGTGTTTTAATTTAAAAAAATTTTAAGGGGAAAAAAAAAAAAAAAGTATTCCCTTTTTTTGGGGGGTTGCTTTTACGGCGTTCAATCTTTAAAAAATTTTTAAATTTTTTGGGGTTTTTCCCCCCCAAAAAAAAAATTTTTTTCCAAAGTTTGGGGAAAAAAAAAAATTTTTTTTTTTCCCAAAAATTTTTAAAAAAAAAAAAAAAAAAAAAAAAATTTTTTTTGGGGGAAAAATTTTAAAAAAAAAAAAAAATTTTAAAAAAATTTTTTTTTTTAAAAAAAAAAAAAAAATTTTTTTTTTTGGGGGGGAAAAAAAATTTTAAAAGGTCCCCTTTGGGTTTTTAAAAAAAAAGGGGGGAAAAAAAAAAAAAAAAAAAAAAAAAAAATTTTTAAAAAAAATTTTTTTTAAAAAAAAAAAAAATTTTTTTTTTTTTAAAAATTTTTTTTTAAATTTTTGGGCCCCCCGGGGTTTCCAAAAGGGGGTAAAATTTTTTAAACCCCTTTTTAAAAAAAGGGGGAAGGGAAAAAGGGGGTTTAAATTTTTCCGGGGGGAAATTTAAAAAAAAGCCGGGGGGAAAAAAAATTTTTTTTTTTTTTTTTATTCCCCCGGGGGTTTTAAAAAAAAAATTTTTGGGGGGGAAAACCCCCTTTTTTTTTGGGCCCCCCCCTTTTTGGGTTTTTTTTTTCCCCTTTTTTTAAACCCCCCCAAAAAATTTTTTTTAATTGGGGGCCCCCCTTTTTTGGGGCCCCCCAAAAAAAATTTTTTTTTTAAAAAAAAATTTTTTTTTTGGGTTTTTTTAAAAAAAAAAAAAAAGGTTTTTTTTTAAAAAAAAATTTTTTTTTAAAACCTTTTTTTTTGGTTTTTAAAAAAAACCCCCAAAAAAAAAATTTTTAAATTTTTTTTTTTAAAAAAAAAAAAAAAAATTTTTTTTTTTTTTTTCCCGGGGTTTTTTTTTTTTAAAAAAAAATTTTTCCCCCCAAAGGGGGGTTCCTTTTTTTCGGGGAAATTTTTTTATTTGTAAAATGGCAGATTTGAACTTTTTTTTTTTTTTACACTTTAAAACATTTTTATTACTGTAACTTTGAGTCCCCCTAGGGTGCTTCACCACTAGGGGACACGAACGTTTGTACAACCTAAAGCATTGTACAGACAATGCATTAGGGTGTACAAAGATGGCGGGTCACCCACTTCCTGCCTGGGGCCGGAAGCGGGGAAATAGAAAACATGGCAGCGATGGAAGCCTTCACAAGACTTCCAGCTGCCCTGTTAACCGATCAGGACACAGCGATCTCGCCACTGATATCCCGATCGCAGTGGGGAACAGTGCACGGCACCGTTTCTCATTCATTTAGATGCCACGGCCATCTTTGTTGCGGCATCTAAGGGGTTAAGCAGCACGGGATGGTGGCGGCGCCCTCCCTCCCTGTAACCGCTGAGTGTTAGCTGCAATTAGCAACACCTGGCAGCTATGTACTGTATCACGTACAAAGCCCATTACTGGCATCAGCACATATCCATACATCCAATGGCAGTAAGGGGTTAAAATATAACCTTGCTTGCCTTAAACAATGAATGCTGTAAAAAAATAAAAAAATAACTTCAACCTTTTTAAATGTGGTATTGACTTAATCCTACTGCCTGTAGAATGATGTTATTATATCATTTATACTACATGATAAATTCCATAAAAACAAAACCAAAGGTCTGTTTAGTTTAACTGTTTGTTGTTTGTGCTTGTGGTTAAAAACGTTGCTGTGCCTCAATCTGCTGGGGAGTTACAGCAATTTGCTGTAATGCATCTGGTCAGCCTGAAGATGGGTTTGGATCTGTTGGGGAGTCTCTGCTGCTCATCTGTCCTGCTGAGACTGCAGTCTGCTGGGGAGGTTAAACACCTCACTGATGGCTGTAATGCATCTGGTCAGCCAGGCATTGGTTCACTGAGAGGTTTCTGCAGCAGCCATGCTCTTGGCCACAGGAGTCTTTCTCCTAAGTGCAGAGTTCCTTTTTGGAGACATGACTGCCCCGAAAGGTTTTCCAGTTCAAGTAAATGTCAAAATTCAATTTAGATACAGTCCAAATCAGAAAATGGCTAATAAATTTGATGTCTAATTTTTGTGAATATGGCAAGAAAGGTAGAGAGACAAAACCTTCTAAAGCACCTGCCAAATTTGCAGCAGCTTGGTCCAGTCATTTGGCCGTGCATAATAAACAGAGAACAGAAATCCATTTATATTATATTATATTAGCAGGCAGACCACACTAATGTAAACTGTTACGAATGGTCTGACGTGACACTCGGGCGTCTCTCACTCTGAAGTGTATTTGGTGTTGTGAGGCATTAATCATCTGGTTCCACAGGACACTATTTACAATGAAGCGGTCATCAGTGTGTGATGTAGCCAAATGACATCCACTTATTTGTCTTTCTGTGACTCTTTCAGTCTCTCTTCGCCTCTGTTGCAACTTTCTGATGACACTCTGTGACACGCTAAGCTCAGTGGCCCCTTTCGTCTGAGAACATCCTGCTTGAAGTCTCACAATAGTGAGGTACTATTGATCAATTATAAGGTGTTGTCTTGGTCTCATGATGTCAAAATGTGAACAGCATGATGAGGAGGACTGTTTAAATCCAATTCAAATTGATCCCTTAAATTTATTTGGTGATTCAGGGATCAAACACCTGTTGTGAATATTGCTGTTAAGCTCCTTGTTAGAGATCAGCAAGTTGTGCAAAAAGTACTGAAACTAAGAAATGGTCTCATTTAGTTCACTTAAAAAAATTCTATTTTTTTATGTTTAGCGTGAAATTTCAAACAAAAGCCAAATATCCCTAACTTTTTGTGAGTAGTGTATATATAATTATAGGGTACCATTAATCCCTTAACAACCACCCACCGACTTTTGACTGCAGATTGAGTCCAGGTCGTTTGTCTGCAGCAATGCCAAAAGACGTCATGCAGACAGAGGAGTGTTGCTGCTCCCAGCGCTGCAGCTGCACTGGAAACCGAGCTGTAGTTAACAGTTCCATTCCTAGAGTAGTATCTGTTAATGCTGGGGACTGGAGCAAGCGTTTAACCCTTTAATTGCTGCAGTCCATGACCGTGGCATAATCAAAGGGCATCCCCCTGCTCCAACGGGTGATCGAGACTCCGGTGACCCGATGGAGCTAGGGGGATGTCTGTACAGTCAGCCCTGGAGACCTAGAGTAGCCCCAGGGCTGTCTGTATAGGAAGCCAGCAGTCAGGGTACCCTGTGTGCTGCCCTGACCTTAGCCTGTGTCATACTAACACAGAAAGTTATGTATTCGCATACATGAATATGCTAATACATTAATAAGTGTAAAAATAGTGATAAATAATTACCCCTTAACAGGATAAAAAAAGTAAAAAATCATTAAAAAGTGTAGAAAAAGATAAATAAAATAATAAAATAAAAATAAATATTTAATAATTTTTTACCTAAATTACACAAAAAAACCAAAACTAAACCTACACATATTAGGTATCTAGATGACTGTAATGACCTGTAGAATTAATCTACACGTTATATAGTTTGAAATGTGAATGGTGTAAAAAAAACAAATGCAGAAAAACACTTTTTTTATGTTCACACTTCAAAAATATTTTAAAATTTTGCAGTAATTTATTTGTAAACTTTAACTATGCCCCCCAAAATACAACTTCTCCCACATAAAACAATTCTTCATAAAACTGCATCACTTAAAAAATAAAAAAAGTTACCATTGTATAGCAGGGAAGCTCAAAACTAAAAAAAACATTAAGGCCTTCACAGGCCTGGTACTCAAGGGGTTAAAACTATAGGCTGTCCCACATGAAACAAGCCCTCATAGGGGAATGACAGAGAATAAAAAAAAGGTGGGGCTCTTGGAAGGCTGGGATGATAGAGTAAAAATGTTGATGCCAAACAGGAGCAACTTAAATAAAACCGATGTAAGGGCATGTTCACACGGTGTTTTTGGATCCGATTTTGGATCCGTGTTGGACCAGAAAATCGCAAAACGTAGTATTGATCGGATCCAATACTCAGCTGCGTGTTTGGATTTGTGTTCGATGCAGCAGGACCGCACCCTATAGTTTATAGGGCTCCGGCTGCGTCTTTCGGACCAAGAATTGACATGTCAATAATAATAATAATCTTTATTTATATAGCGTCAACATATTCCGCAGCACTTTACAATATAGAGGGTATAAGCACAGACAAACCAGACATTACATTATAAAAAAGCTACTTACAAATAAGACACGAGGTGTGAGGGCCCTGCTCGCAAGAGCTTACAATCTATTAGGCTATGTTCACACGGCATAATTGCGGGGCGTAATTACGCCCCACAATTATGCCGTGTGTTCGGGAGCTCGCGCAAACTCCCGCGGGGCATGGGGTCCAGCGGCCTGCCGGCCCCATAGACATTCATTACTAGCAGCGAGTATTCGGCGCTAGTAATTGACATGTTACTTATCTTCCCCCGCGGCGGATTCGCCGAGCGGGGAGAGGAGGTGTAATCCATAGTTCTCTATGAGAACTGTGGATTACCGTAATTATCGGGACGTATCTCGGCCCGTATTGAGCGCATAGCCTTAGGGTATATGGGTGAAACAAAGGGTGACAAGTGCTTTACAATGGTCCAGCCATGTTACATAAATATGGGGTAGTATACATAAAAAAGTGGATGAACGTGACATCCCAACCAAACATCTATATACAGATATACAGATGTCAATTCTTGGAACCGATCCGAAAGATAGATCCGAAAGATGCAATGTAACATGCATCAGCAATCACTCATGTGAACGCGATCACTCATGCGAGCAGTGTAAAGTCACACTGCTCATTGTTAGACGGACCCAAATACGCATATTAAAGTGTATGTTCACATGGACTCAACACGCCCTAAAAGAAAGTTTAGCAGTTGTCTGTGTCAACCAGTGAAATTAACCCCAGGTAGGTAGGTAGGTTATAGGTAGGTAGATTTGTCCTAGTTAGGTAGGCAGGCAGTAGTTAGGCACCAGATAGGTAGGCTACAGGTAGGTAAATTGCCCCTAGGTAGGCAGTAGTGTGGCCATAGGTAGGCCGATGGTAAGTAGCTGGATTGCCCCTAGGTAGGTCATAGGCAGTAGGTAGGCCCCAGGTAGGTATATTGCCCCCAGGTAGGTAGATTGCCCCCAGGTAGGTAGATTTCCCCCAGGTAATAGGTATATTGCCCCTAGGTAGGTAGATTGGCCGCAGGTAGGTAGATTGCCCCAGATAGGTAGATTGCCCCCAGGTAGTAGGTAGATTACACCCAGGTAGTAGGTAGATTTCCTGAGGTAGGTAGATTTACTCCAGGTAGGTAGGCATTAGTTAGGCCCTGGGTAGGTAGGTAGATTGTCCCAAGGTATGTAGATTGCTCCCAGGTAGGTAGATTGCCCCAGATAGATTGCCCCTAGGCAGTTAGGTATATTGCTGCTAGGTAGGCAGGTAGATTGGCTGTAGGTAGGCAGGCAGGCAGTAGATAGGCCCTGCGGCCATCCCCTAGTATGTCTAAGGCCTAGGGCCTTAGACTTACTAAGCAGAATAGCAGAGCAGGCGCTGGTGGTGCTCGGGACAGGGGGCCAAGGCATTCTTTGGCATGGTGTGTGGGCCAGGCCTTGCTCCCAGTGGCGGTGGGACTCGCTGTGCCGGACCCGGGGCCCTTCGGAGGATCCTCTGGTGGGACAGTCTAAAACTGTATGGACTACTTTAGCTCCCTTCTCATATATAGACCACTGTAGCCTCTCTTCATATATAGAACACTATCACCCCATCTTTACATATAGACCACTATAGCCCCTTTCTCACATATAAACCCCTTTATCCCCCTTCTTACATATAGAACACTGGTGTAGTCCCCCTCAGTGAACTTCTTCCTACTCTGTGGTGTTAAACCTTTGGTGACATCACAGTCACATATCAAAGATCTTTAAGCCTATTTAAATAAACCTGCAGTGTAACATCTGTTTCTTGGGGGGAGGCGCTAATAGCCGCTCGTGGCACATCTCCCCCTTTCAATGTGTCTGAAGCACCAGATGGTCACATGCATGACCCTGCACCACCATCTTCTGTAATTTCAAAATGCCCTTTTTCTGTGCACAGCTGGAAGTCAGAGTCCTCACTTGTTTGTTTGTGTAAAATGAATGGTTTACTGAACCTTATCTTGTTTCTTTAACAAACTTTGCATGACAGGCCCTTTCTCAGTAAGGTGTTTATAACAATCAATTCAGGACCTATAGCCCAAAGCATCAGTCTGTCCTGTACGACGGGAGTGTCCCTCTCTGTCCACACAGATTCCTCCCTTGCTGTATTGATGTTGCTCACACTCCGGTCAACCCTTACCCATACATGCCAACTCTCCCGTATTTGGCGGGGGGGGACCCGCTATTTGGGGTCCCCCCCGCCCTCCCGGGGGAGTTGGCATTCCTCCCGCCGCCAGCAGGCAGCGTGGGGTTCTTTAAATGGCCGCGGCGACAGAGTAGCGCTAGTGCGCTACTCTGGCGCCGCCGGGCCGTTCCCACAGGCGGGTGAAGCGGCCGCAGCGTCCGCTCACCCGCCCGGAGTCTCGCTGTGCAGGGAGGAGGCAGGAGGGATCGCTCCCTCCTCCCTCCTCCCCCTGTATGTCCGGCGCCGGTGTGTGCGCCGCACATACAGGTCAGCTGCACAGGGGAAGTGACGCGGCTGCAGGGGAGTGACGCGCGTCTGCACTCACTTCCCCCTGCGCCGCTGAGGAGATCGTCCGGAGCGGCCGTGCTGCAGGAGCCTGGTGAGGTAAGTGGATTTTATTATTTTATTTTTATCAGCTATATGGGGGGCTCTGCCTGGCAACATTGGGGGCACCACCTGGCAACAATGGGGGCACTACCTGGCAACAGAGGGGACATCTACCTGGCAACAGAGGGGGCACTACCTGGCAAAAGAGGGGGCATCTACCTGGCAACAGAGGGGGCACTACCTGGCAACAATGGGGGCACTACCTGGCAATAATGGGGGCACTACCTGGCAACAGAGGGGACATCTACCTGGCAACAGAGGGGGCACTACCTGGCAAAGAGGGGGCATCTACCTGGCAAAAGAGGGGCATCTACCTGGCAACAATGGGGGCCTACCTGGCAACAATTGGGGCACTACCTGGCAACAGAGGGGACATCTACCTGGCAACAGAGGGGGCATCTACCTGGCAACAGAGGGGGCACTACCTGGCAACAGAGGGGGCATCTACCTGGCAACAGAGGGGGCACTACCTGGCAACAATGGGGGCACTACCTGGCAACAGAGGGGGCATCTACCTGGCAACAG
The DNA here is from genome assembly GCA_025379985.1 of Phyllomedusa bahiana. Lineage (NCBI taxonomy): Eukaryota > Metazoa > Chordata > Amphibia > Anura > Hylidae > Phyllomedusa > Phyllomedusa bahiana. The sequence continues at coordinate 45,062 of JAODAL010006182.1, read as the reverse complement.
AGGGGGCACTACCTGGCAACAGAGGGGGCACTACCTGGCAACAATGGGGGCACTACCTGGCAACAATGGGGGCACTACCTGGCAAACAATGGGGGCATTACCTGGCAAACAATGGGGGCACTACCTGGCTAACAAAGGGGGGCACCTACCTGGCTAACAAAGGGGGCATCTACTTGGCTACAAGGGGGCATTTACCTGCCTGTAAGGGGCACGACCTGCTTATGGGGGGTTACTACCTGGCTATAAGGGCATCTACCTTGCTTTCTTCCAAAGCCGTTATGCAGTTAGGTGGAGTGGGTGTGGCTTTTTGAAGGGGCGTGGCATACCGACAAGATGGGCTAAGCGCACCGCCCACTAAAATCTCCTGCTTTTTCATTTTCAAAAGTTGGCAACTATGCCCTTACCCCAGCTTCTCTGTGGTACTTTTTAGTAGGCCTTCTCACTGTCAGTATTTATCGGGTTCTGGACCTTATTGTACTCTCTCCCTTTGACATGACTGATCTCTGCAGCCTCCAATTACCACTAACTGACTCTCTGTTTCTTCCTGGGTTCTTGTCATTTCTGCTTGCTCTGTCAGTGTACTGGCACCATCAACTGACTGGATATTGAACTGTAAGCCCCCACTCCACATCTGTCCCCCGTGACTTATCAGTTGTGGTCCTGGCAACCAGTACCTGCAAGTCATAATCATCATAAGGGGCTGGGAGCTTACTCAAATGGCAAGGTGGGAGTGGCATACTCTAGATCAGTGTTTCTCAACTCCAGTCCTCAAGACCCACCAACAGGTCATGTTTTCAGGATCTCCCACAGAAAGCACTGACAATAATTATATCACCTGTGCAGAATGTACTGACAATACCGATATCACCTGTGCAGAATGCACTGACAATAATGATATTACCTGTGCAGAATGCACTGACAATAATGATATCACCTGTGCAGGATGCACTGACAATAAGGCCCGGTTCACATGGCTTATTGCCGACGTAATTACGGGGACGGATTTCACCCCGCAATTACGCCGACAGGCGTGCAGCAGGGCGGGGGTCCGGCAACTCGCCGGCCCCATAGACTGTCATTATCTAATTCACATGTCTAATTCACATGTCACTTTCTCCCTGCCGATTCGCCAAGCGGGAAGGAGAGACGGAATCCATAGTTCTCTATGAGAACTGTGGATTACCGTAGTTACTGGGACGGATTGGAGCCGTACTGCAGCACAAATCTGGCACGCAGTACGGCTCCAATCCGTGCCCAAATAAGCCGTGTGAACGAGGCCTAATAATATCACCTGTGCAATGCTAATTATATTACCTGTGCAATACTAATTGTATCACCTGTGCAATACTCAGGAAATCCTGAAAACTTGGCCTGTTGGTGGGTCTTGAGGACTGGAGTTGAGAAACACTGCTCTAGATGAAGCAACAAAAACCTCTGACTCCCTGACTTCTCCATTTACTGCTGATCCCAACCTTGGTATTAGGGGTAGTATCCCAGGTGGATGGGGAGGAACTCACCAGTCATCTTCATTAACTGATGGATGGCAGTGGAGGGGCCTATGGTCCACGGCGTTGTGGCCTACTCAGAAGTACAAGGTCTCAGAAAATTTCAATGTACTCTCCTGATGGTACCTGGTTTCCCTAAACCCCTTGCCGACATTGGAGGTATGCATACGTCCTGATTCCGGTAAGGAGCTTTGTAGCAGGAACTACAGCTAAAGCCCCCGTGCTGTTTAACGCCTTAGATGCTGCATAAATGATGGTAACGGCGTTTAAATGAATGTGAAACGGTGCCGCGCACCGTTCCTCACTGCGATCGGGACATCAGCGGTGAAATCGCTGTGTCCCGATCGCTGAACATGGCAGCTGGAAGCCTTGTGAAGGCTTTCATCGCTGCCATGTTTTCGATTTTGTTTCCTGGGGCTGGAAGTGGGGAAACTTCCATCTTTGTACACCCTAATGCATTGTATATACCCTATTGTATATGAAGCACCCTAGGGGAACTTGAAGTTAAAGTAAAAAAACAAAAAGTTTTAAAGTGTAAAATTTTTTTAAAAATTACCCCCCTTTTGCCATTTAACAGATAAAAAAATTAAATAATAAAAAAGTTACACATAGTTGGTATTGCCACGTCCGAAAAAGACCGATCTATTAAAATATAATATTATTTATCCCATACGCTGAACACTGTAGAAGAAATAAAATTCCAAACGCCGGAACTGGTGGCAAAAAAAGTACACTTCAGCTTGCAAAAAATGCCCCCTCACTCATGTCCATAGGTGTTAGCACAAAAAAGTATGTTTGGATTTTTTTACAGTACCAAAACATAATGGAAACTGTACATGTTTGGTATTTCTGGATGCATATCAACCTGTAGAATACAGATAACACATCATTTGTACCGAAGATTGAATGCCATAAAAACAAAATACCCACAAACATGGCGCAAGTACGTTTTTTTCACATTTTGCCCCACTTAGAATTTTTTTGCGGTTTCCCCTCATATGACTATGTAGATGGAAAAACAAAAAAGTTATGGCTTTCAGAAAGCGAGGAGGAAAAAAACTTAGAGCCATATTATTCTGACCGTCCATCAGGACTTTTGCAATTGGTTTGTATTACCTAAATCACTTAGTATAGTAGCTATGAGATAATCTGTGTGTTCTATACCTAAGGGTATGTTCACACTGCTTATTGGGGCACGTTCTGTACATGCCGCAATATGCTGGGTGTTTTGGAAGCATGCGCTGATCAGCGCTGTAATTCCAAAGCACTGGGGGGCCGGCACCCTGCTGGCTCCATTGATATGCATTGTCAACGGCGTGTAAGCGGCGTGAACAATTGATATGTCAATTCTCGTCCTGGGCATATGATACGATTGTATTGTACGCCTGGGGAGATGACGCATAATTCATGGCTCTCTATGAGAGCTATGAATTACTGTAATTTACACATTTTGCCACGTATTTGTGCACGTATTTCACCGCATATTGCGATTTATATGCCATGTGAACATACCCTAAAACTGCAGCCTGGGGTCGGGACACGCCCCCTTTGCTGTGATTGGCTGCCTGCAATCTTTGTGCTTAATCCCCCCTGAGCTGTGTCAAAGTGAAAATGCTCCTCTGCCTGGGACAGCTCTGATGTTAAGGATCTGGGCAACGGGGCGTAACTACCGGGGTAGCAGACGTAGCAGCTGCCACGGGGCCCGGTTGCTTAGGGGGCCTGTGCCCCAGGGCAGCTGCTATCACGTCTGCTACCCTGGTAATGCTACTCCTGGGCCCGTCGGCAGTGAACATAACAGTTCACTGTGGCGGGTGCAGAGCTGCGGGCGGGAGGGAGGTGCTGGAAAAGTCAGGATTCTAAGATATTTGTGACGTCATGATGGCAGTCTGAACGCATAAAGAGCAAAAGGGAAAGACAACGACTTATCAGAGAAATGTTACCTGTGAGTCACAAGATGTAACTACACTTTAATCACATAGTCTGTGTACACTGATATCTACCACTATATGGTCACCATATGGAGGTAATATACAGTCTGCAGAGCCTGTGTACACTAGTATATTCCACTATATGGTCACTATATGGCATTACTATTGGTCTTTGTGTACTGATCAGTAATAGTGTAGGGGTATTATTCAGTCAATATATGGTGATAATTTGTGGTTGTGTTCAAGCGGTATAATCAGGTCCTTTATGTAGAAGTGTTACTGGTAATGTTGGTCTTGGTACAATGTGATTTGTTTGGTAGCAGTATAATAGGGAGATGTATGGTGAGGTATTTACCCCTTGTATTATCTACATTATCTAACAGCATGTCCTGGTAAATGTTCGTGGTCAGGGAGCTGGGCAAGAGGGGGGGGGGGAAGGGGGCCCCACCCAAAAGTTTTCTTTGGGGCCCTGGCTTCTCTAGTTACGCCTCTGCTGGGCAATACTAGATTCACTCCTTCTGCTCATATAATACACATATGAAAGACTCTGCTAGACACAATGACAAAATGTCACTTTATGTAATATTAGGGAGCTGTATATATAACTGTTTACAGCAACACAGGTGTTCTGGTTACAAGGAGCTTGTGGAGGGAGGAGACTGAGCCATCTCTCCCTTTTCTGTTCCTCCAGCGCTCCTAACATCTGGAGCAATGTGAGATTTAGCCGCTCACAGGCCCCATTCTCATTTCCGTGGTCTGAATGCAATTGGGTTGGGCATCCATGTACCAGCATGAAGTGTTTCCACAGAGCTTGGTCTGCCATTTCTGCTGTTTGATCTTTCGTGGGAACAGCCAGCCTGAACTTCATAAAATGATCCATCAATACAAGGAGATACTTGTAACCTCACAAGGACTCCTCAACTTGCAGATAATTTATCATAGCGGTAGTTGTAACGGATAGAAGGAACAGATGGTACCCACTGGGGCCTGTTGGTCAGTTGCTCAGGAAAGTCTGCAATTCCTGCAATGGTTGCAAACATCTTGCACCACCTTCTGCATGTGGGGATGATAATATTCACTTTTTAACCAGGTGAATGTATTCACTCGCCCAAAATGCCCTTTTTTCTCATGCACCTTCTGAACTATGCCTCTCAAATTGTCTGCTGGAATCATCACTAGCCACATCGACCCCGACTCTGTCAGGAGTCGTACCATGTGGTACAATATGCCTATCAGTCGCTCTTTCTGACACCAAAGCCACCTTCCTTCTACTGACAGGGCATTACACTCGCCGGCACTTGGATTGTTATTATTTATCCTACCCTCTCTGCAGCCATCCTTGTACCTTCCAAATTTGCGGATTTCCTTGCTGTGTCTCTCTCCAATGTCAAGCTGCTCCTCTGGTCCACACTCTTTGTTCAAACCTATTCTCTTGGATATATGGCATCTTCACAGCAAACATTATAGAGCCAAATTTGGGAGTATTAGCCTCCTCCCTTTCTTCATCTCCAGTGTCACTAGGCCACTCCACTGGATACCTGGAGAGGGCATTTGCTTTGTCATTGTCCCACCCTGGCCGGTACTGTAATTGAAATTGAAATTGCTGAGCCATGCCATCCAATGCTGTTCGAGGGCTTCTAATTTTTTCTGTATCCAGATGATACAACAACCAAGGGGTTGTTGTCAGTAACCAGCGTGAACTCAGCTCTTATCAGAATCAACAGGGAAAATCAACAGCTGCTTCAGCTACTGAAAGGTCTGTACGGCATCTCCATTCCATCGGAGTATTCGCTGCTTTGTGGGTGAAGTCTTTGATGAATTGCCTGTATTATCCTATTAGGTCATTAACCATATGGGGCATAGGCCACTTTTGGACAGCTTTCCATAAATTGCATGCCTTCCTGGATGCCATGGCCTTCTTGGGTAGTGGATGACACATTGGCCCATAAATTCCCCCAAAGTTTATACAAATGGAGCATTATTCAAGTTCTCAATGAAGGATCATTGACTGAGGAATTCAAAAAGTGCCATGGCAGTAATAAAAGCCCCCCTTCTCTTTGTCCTTTTGTGCAACAGGCACCTGCCAATATCAACTTGCCAAGTCAAGCACGGAGAAAAACCGTGCAATTTCCCAGGGAAGTTAGTAACATCACACAGAACCAGAGAACCATTCTTTTTCTTAACCAACATGATTTGGGAAGCACAGGGGCTCTGACTTGGTTGTATTATCTGGTTCTTCTGCAACTGCACGGCCTTTACTTATTGATATAGGGCCAGAGGAATAGACGTATACCATTGGGAAATAGGGGCATCATCTGTTGGGATTGTTTGTTTCAGTGATGAAGTCACTCCAAAGTCAGCTTTGTAAAGGGAGAGGGCAGCAACATGCGACCCCAGAACTTCATGGAGTTGGCTCCATTCATCCTCAGTCAGAGGGGTTTCCCTCCTCACCCATCTCTAGCATCAACCCATCAGCAACATGGCGTCCCCCTTCAGCTCTCACCTGGCAAAGGGTAATCAAGTCTGTTCCCTCTTAGGACTCACCCAGTTCCCACATGTGCTTGTCAGGTAGTTGTACTTCCTGGGCAAGTTATACATTCGCCAACCGCTCTCTGGGATATAACGTGACCTTGTATGGGTTAATGCTCATTACTCACACTATAACACACCCTTCGGCCATGTTCACACGGCTTAAAATGGGCCGTATTTCGGTCCGTAATTACGCGCCGAAGTGCGCAAATTACGGGCTGAAAATGGCCCCTTCATTACGGTAATCCACAGTTCTCATAGAGAACTATGGATTACGTCTCCTCTCCCTGCTCGGCGAATCCGCCGGGCGGGGCGATAATTGACATGTCATTTTCTAGCGGCGTATACGCACCGCTAGCAATGATTGTCTTTGGGCCGTTGACGTGCCGGCCCCCCGCTCCCTCCCCCGCTCCCGCCCCGCGCCACACGGCGTAATTGCGGGACGTAATTACGTCCCGCAGTTAAGCCGTGTGAACCAAGCCTTCTTGTACTTTGCAGAGAGTGCGTCTGACTGCCAATCCTTCCATTTGGAGTACAGGTACAGGCAAAACACTATAGAGCAGAGGAGAAAATGTACTATTGGAGTCTCTGGAAACCGCCGGACATTTTTTGACGCATTTTAAGCAGAAATCTACAGCAATTATAATGCTATGCATTACTGCAAAACGCAGTCTTTTTTTTATCTGCTTTTGACATGCACTGGACAAAAAACTCAGTTTTATGAAGGATTTTAGGATTTGGTTTTCAGTGAGTTTTTTGTCCAATCCGTGAAAAACCTATTTTAAACAGAAAATGTTAAAGGGTAACTGGGTCATTTTTAATTTTTGAAAGGCTGAAAAAAAAGACAGACATCTATCCCATTCAGTTATTGTTCATAAAATGACCCGGTAAGGCAAAAAAAATTCCCCACTGCAATCTAGTATTCAACATAAATCCCTGGATCAATAATCCTTCTCCAGAGTCCTAGTCACTATAACTTGTTATATTATTGCACTTTAGAAATACACCCAGACCCTGTTAGTGAATTCACCATGACTAGGGATGAGCGATTATAATCGAAAAAATTTAAAACCCGGCACGGTTTTTTTGGTTTTGATCGGAAATTTTTTCCGATCAAAAAACGATATTTTAGGGAGAATCTGCTCAAATCTATTACATCTGCCTTTTTCGGCGCTTCCGTCTTTTGGGGCAGGCAAATCACTTAGAGCTAGAAAAAGGGTGAGCGGGGGTGTGCGACATCAGACGTGTGTGTTGGTTGTCATTGGCGGGAAAAAATCACATGACCTCTTTTTGCAAAACAGGTTTCCTGTTCTTCTCATTGGGGGGGTTCAGTGTCTCCATTAGAGCGGAGTGTGTAGATCTCTCTAAATACAGCTCAACCAAGACACTTTTCTCTTTTTTCGAAGACAACTATGTTTTTATGCGGGCGAACACAGGCAGGCGGGCCTTTAAAAGGGGGTTTGTATATTGGCACCAAACCTGTTTTTTAAACGGGCATTGAAATGCTTTTTTTTTTTTCCCATTTTTTGGCCACACACCTCGCACCTGGGGTGAAAAGTACCTTTTTTTTTGTGCACCCATTTTTTGGTCAAAGCCCCACCCTTTACTTCATTGGGATACAGAAATTTTCTAGTAACTGTTTTTGTTTTCATTGGTGAAAAAACCCACCTTTTTTTATCGTATAACTTTTAAATAAGTGCTTTTCCTTTGGGCACCCCATTTTTTTTTCAAGACCCCCCTTTGTATTTATATTAGGATAAAAAAGAAAAAATTTTTTTGCCCCCTTTTAAAAAAAATTTTGAAAGGTGTTTTTTAATTGGGGGTTTGCAAAACCCCCCTTTTTTTGGTTAAAATTTTTTCCATATAAAATTTTTTTTTTTTGAATAGGTTTTTTTTACTTTGGCGCAGCCCTTTTTTATTAAAAGACCCCCCTTTGTACTTATATTAGGATCAGAAATTTCCCAGTAATTGCAGGTGTTTTCAAGGGCAAAACCCCCTTTTATTACCCCATAAATTTTGAATAGGTTTTTTCCTTTGGCGCACCCATTTTTATTCAAAACCACCTTTACTTATATTAGGTACAAAATTTTTTCTAGTAATTTGCAGGTTTTTTTTTAAATTTTAAAAAAGGTTTTTTTGGGAAAAAAACCCCCACTTTTTTAAATCCCCCCCCCCCCCCCCCCCCCCCCACCCCCCCCCCCCCCAATTTTAAAATTTGAATAGGTGTTTTTTCACTTTGGCCAGCCCATTTTTTTTCAAAACCCCCCTTGTACTTAATTAGGAAAACAAAAATTTTTCTAAAATTTGGGTTTTCTTTGGTGCAAACCCACCTTTTATTACCCTAAAATTTTTAAATAGGTGTTTTTCCTTTGGCACAGCCCATTTTTTTTCCCAAAGACCCACCTTGTACTTATATTAAGATACATAAATTGCTAGAAATTTTGAAATGTGTACTTCTAGGTCAAAACCCACCTTTTTTATCCGTAAATTTTGAATAGGTTTTTTCCTTTGGGAAACCCATTTTTGTTAAAAGACCCACCTTGTACTTATATTAGGATTTAAAAAATTTTTGCTAAATTGCGGTGAAATTCATATGTGCAAAACCCCCCTTTTTATTATCCGATACTTTTTAAATAGGTTGTTTTTACTTTGGCCAGCCCTTTGTATTCAAAGACCCATTGTACTATATTGGGATACAGAAATTTGCTAGAAATTGCAGGTTATTTCATGGGGTGCAAAACCCACCCCTTTTTTACCTATAAAATTTGAATGGGTGTTTTTCATTTTGGCGCAGCCCTTTTTTTGTTCAAAGACCCACCTTGTACTTAATTAGGATACGAAATTTGTAGTAATTGCGGGTAAATTTCATGGTGCAAAACCCACCTTTATTATCCTAAAATTTTGAATAGGTTTTTTCATTTTGGGCACACCCATTTTTGTTCAAAGACCCCCTTGTATTTTTTAAAAAATACAGAAATTTTGCTAGTAATTGCAGTGTTTTCATAGGTAAAAAACCCCCTTTTTATTACCTATCTTTTTTGAATAGGTTTTTTTTCACTTTGGCGCACCATTTTTGTTCAAAGACCCACCTTGTACTTTATTAGGATACAAAATTTGCTAGTAATTCAGGTGTATTTCTTGTGCAAAACCCACCTTTTATTACCCGTATAAATTTTGAATATTTTTTCACTTTGGCGCAGCCCATTTTTATTCAAAGACCCACCTTGTATTTTATTAGGATACAAAAAAATTTTCTAGTAATGCGGTTTTTTTCATGGTGAAAAACCCCCACCTTTATATCCAAATTTTTTTTTGAATGGTGTTTTTCATTTTGGGCACAGCCCTTTTTTTGTTCAAAGACCCCCCTTTTGTACTTATATTAAGTACAAAAATTTTGCTAGTAATTGATGTGACTTCATGGGTGCAAAACCCACCTTTTATTATCGTAAAATTTTTGAAAGGTTTTTTTCATTTTGGGCGCACCCCCTTTTTGAAAAGGGGACCCACCTTGTACTTATATTAGGATAAGAAATTTGTATAATTGCAGGTGTATTTCAATGTAAAAACCCACCTTTTATTATCCGTATACTTTTGAATAGGTGTTTTTCACTTTGGGCGGGCCATTTGTATTCAAGACCCCCTTTACTTATATTAGGATCAAAAATTTGCTAGTAATTGAAGGTGTATTTCATAGGTGAAAAAAACCCCCTTTTATTACCCTTTACAATTTGAATAGGTTTTTTTTCATTTTGGCGACCCCCATTTTTGTTAAAAGACCCCCCTTGTACTATTTTGGATACAGAAATTTGCTAGTAATTGAGGTGTTTTCAAGGTGAAAAACCCACCTTTAAAATCCGAAAAAATTTTTAAATAGGTGTTTTCATTTGGGGCACAGCCATTTTTTGTTCAAAGACCCACCTGTACTTATATTAAGATACAAAAATTTGCTAGAAATTGCAGTTTTACTTCATAGGTGAAAAACCCACCTTTTATTATCCGTAACATTTTAAATAGGTTTTTTTCACTTTCCCCGCACCCCATTTTTGTTCAAAGCCCCCCCTTTTTCTTATATTGGGATACAAAATTTGCTAGTAATTCGTGTTTTTCATAGTGCAAAACCCACCTTTTATTAACCCCGTAATTAAAAAATTTTAAAAAAAGAAAATAAAAATTTTTTAATTTTAAAACCCACCTTTTATTTAAAAAAAACTTTTTTGGTGCGGCTCAGTCTTGTTCAAAGAGCCCCCTTTGTTTTAAAATTTTTAAATACAAATTTGGGGTAACGGTTGTATTTCATTTGGTGAAAAACCCACCTTTTATTACCGTAAAACATTAAAAAATTTTTTGGTTTTTGCATTTTGGTTCCCCCATTTTTTTTAAAATAGCCACCTTGTACTTAAATTTGGTTCAGAAATTTTTTAGTTACTGTTGGTGTTTTTCATTGTGAAAAAACCCACCGTTTTTTATCTGTATAACTTTAAATAGCTGTATTGCCGTGGTAGGCCTTTTTTTTTTAAAATAGCCACGTTTACAAAATTCGATAGAAACATTTCTGAAAAGTCTCTTTTGTCATTGCAAAAAAAACGAAAAATTTCCATCCGTGTAACTTTAAATAGTTTTATTTCGCTCGGGGAAAACTCATTTGGCCTTAGCGCCCTTGTAATTTTTGTTGAAAACTATCAATTCCTATCCACGGGCGTTGTAAATCCCTGGGGCTAAAGGGGAAAAACACTGTTGATTTTGTCTTTCGGGGTTTTCCCCCCGCATTTCACGTTTTTTGCTAAAACAATTCAGTTTTTAATCCAGTTGGCTGTAGGAAATTAAGGGATTTAAGAATAGCTGTGTTTGCCCTTTTCATAAAGATGCAAAAAAACCCTTTCCCAAACCCTAAAATTTTTATCTTTCTGAATGGAACGAAATGCAGGGGGTAAGGGGCAAAAAAGGGTGTAGGGAATGGAGGTAGAGGTACGAGAGAAGGGGCTCCCTTTCAGTGTGGTGACAACACCCGCTAGTGGATCGTCGGTTTTTCAGGACCGCAGGGCCCTCGCTGGGTCAGGGCCCTGTGAATCTCAGTAACAACGCGTCGCCCAAACTGTTTTTCGGGGTTTAAAGCAACCTACCAGCATCTTTCCTCCTCTTCTCCCAGTCACGGCCCAAAGTCGTCATCATCACGTCCCATCCGTCCAAAAAAGCAAAGCGGGGCCCAAAAGTCATATGCCCCCTCGCCAAACCTCGAAGGGAAGAATCTTAGGTGTTTAAAAACCCCCACCAACATTTTTCCATGAGCGAATGCATGATTTTAAATGGGGGAACACTTGGCCAAAAAAGGCCACACCGATCCGGGCTTCCCAAACCCCGTCCAACCCCTGTCTCCGCCTCCTCCTCCTCTGCCCCACCAAGTGTTCCCCAGGCTGCCCCTTGTCTCTCAGAGTCTGACAAGGATCACCCGCTTCACCTCCACCTCGCCCAGTACCACCACAAAAACCAAGACCATCCTACCCCTTCTCCTTCCACCTTTTGACGACCTGATGCCATCAGGGCCATCTAGCACCCCGCCTTCTGTCTACCAGGTTTGGGGGGCAGAAGAAACATTTTAACCCCAAAACCCTCCCCAAAACCAAAACCTGAATGTCGGGATTGCCGGCTTTTGGCCTTGGAAATGTTGCCTTTCCCTCTGGTGGGCCCAAAAATGGGTTCTACCACTCTAGCCCCTTTCCCCCCCCAAATACCAATGCCCACAGGCATTTCTTTTCCGAAAAAGTCCCTGCCCTGGGGCCCCCAGGCATCTAAAAATTTTAAAGGGGGTTGTCTGCATCGTGTCCGGCAAAGTCCATTGACCCCCCGAACAGGAAAGTAAGCACGGCCAAGGCCTTATATCTCTGTGACAACTCACTGGGTAGCGGGGTGGATGTCCCCGGGGGTGACGGTGGCTCCCAGGCCGGGGCACGCTCTTCAAAACCCAAAAGAGGGTGTGGGTTCTTTCCCTCAAGGGCCCCCTGGTGCCCTAAAGTGCCCATAAAAAAGGCTTTGTTGAAATTAATCTGTCTTGGAACCGTCAACACACGGTTTGGAGCTGTGGATGGCTCTTTTCCCAAAGAACCACGCTGGGGGGGTGACAAAAACCTTTTGCAGGCAAGGGGTGTGCAAAAACGGTCGAAATCTGCTGGCCCCCTTAAAATCGTGGGGGAGCCATCGCTTGCCTGGCACTGTATGAACCTTTTCGTCCAGAAATTCCCAAAGCGCTACCCCCGGTTGGGCTGCTCTGAGGAAGGCTCGAGGTTAGCTCACACTTCCGCCGTTCGCACCCTGCTTCATCTCTCCTGGCGCGTTTTCGGCAGTCGGCCCCCCCGTCAACCTTCTTGTTTACGGGCGACACGCTGGAATTCCACCCCCACATCTCCGCGATTGTGGCGAGGGAAGCCTTAAGCATACGAAAATGAACAATGGCCTGACAAGCAGTGGTGCGGACCTCGGGGGGTTGGCCCCCGAGAGTGGAGCAGGTGAAAAGCCCGCCTGCACCGTCCTTTGCCAGTTGTAAGAAGCCCCCAAAATGGTCAGTGCGGAAAAATGCCCTTTTCAGCATGAGCGTTGTGGTGATCTTAGTTCTGGAATGATCGTTGGCCATTCTGAAACTTTCAGGTCCCCCCCAGCGACGGAGGAAAACGGACAAAAGATGCGGACACGGAGCCTTTCTCTCCATCGAATCCAGAAGGCCCGACAGTTTCACAATTTTATCGGTCTTCATTAGGCAGTGGTTCGGGGCCCCAGGGCTAGTGTAAGGTGGCGCCTCAGCTCTCGGGAATGACTCATCTGAGGCAAGTCGGGGGCTGTGTTGAAGCTGAGGAGGAGGAGGATGAGGTATTTCCTGGACACCGCCGTTCCCCGACGTCCCGCCTTAGAAAGAGGTTGGCACGAATTTGAGGCAGAGGAGGAAGATGAGGAAGATCAGTTTGCTAGTGCCCCTCGACTCAGAGGCTTGGGAAATCAAGGCTCCATCTCTCACCTGAGTGCTTGGATGCTCCATTTCCTCCAACATGATCCTTGCATTAAGGCCATCAAATGAACAACAGTTATTGGGGGGCCCCCCTACTCGATCCCCGGTACAAAGCAAAACTCACCCACTTTCCCTTTCCCTTTCACCCACCCAAATAGAGAGTAAAATGCAGGAAATGGAGACCGTGCTGATTGATCAACTGGAGACATCTGTTGCGTCTGCTTCACGTTCTTCAAATGTCACGGTGGAACAACGTCAGCAACGTGATAGCAGTAGAGCGCCAAGTAGCCGTAGCGGCAGCAGCAGCAGCAGTAGGCATTGTGGCAGAAGCCTAATGGATGACCTCTGGCAATCTTTATTTACCACCTCACCAACGCATATAACGCAGGGCAGACATACAACACACAGAGACCGTCTTAAGATCATGGTGCACGACTATCTGCATTTCAACACCGATGTTTTTGGATATGTTCCGGAGCCCAATCGACTTCTGGGTACCCAAAATGGATGAATGGCCCGAGCTCGCTGGCCACGCCATAGAGGTGTTGTCCTGTCCAGCAGCCAGCGTCATATCTGAGCGGACCTTCAGCAGAGCTGGAGGAGTCAATACAGACAAACGCATCCGGCTTTCCACAGATAATGTGGATCGTTTTACTTTCATCAAGATGAATCAGGCATGGATCTCTGATGATGTTGTGGCCCCAATTGCCGAGGTCAACGATTAGTTGCCACTCTACTTCACATTCCTCTTCCAAAAGAAATGGTCCTCTTGAAAACTTTTTTTAAAATAATAATTTCTTACTGCAATTTTTATTCTCAGTTCCCAAAAGTTCATTTTGCTGGTTTTGCGGTGAGGATACTGTAAAAGAAACCAAGGTTTCATGAAAAAAACGTATTCCATTTACTCACTTTATCTTTAGAATTTTTTGCATTGTCAGTGGTTTTGGGGTCATGTTGCTGTGAGATACAGCTATAATCATGGTCCTTTGGAACAGAAATGTGGCTTCTAAGTGACATTTCTCCCTCATAATTTTTAACAGTGGCTGAGAAGTCATTTTTATATTTTTTTGGGTCATGCTGCTGTGAAATGCAGCAATACTACAGGTCCTATTCTAAAAAATTTGGTTTCTAACAGATATTTGTTCTTCGCAATTGTCAAGAGTGGCTCAAGGGTCATGTTTTGAATTTTTGGGGGCATGTTGCTGGGAAATGCAGCTATACGACAGGTCCTATTCTAAAAAATGTGGTTACTAACAGATATTTGTTCTTCACAATTGTCAAGAGTGGCTCAAGGGTCATGTTTTGAATTGTTGGGGGCATTTTGCTGTGAAATGCAGCTATACTACAGGTCTTATTCTAAAAAATGTAGTTTCTAACAGACATTTGTTCTTCACAATTGTCAAGAGTGGCTCAAGGGTCATGTTTTGAATTTTTGGGTGCATGTTGCTGTGAAATGCAGCTATACGACAGGTCCTATTGTAAAAAATGTGGTTTCTAACAGACATTTGTTCTTCACAATTGAAAACAGTGGCTCAAGGGTCATGTTTTGAATTTTTGGGGACATGTTGCTGTGAAATGCAGCTATACTACAGGTCCTATTCTAAAAAATGTGGTTTCTAACAGACATTTGTTCTTCACAATTGTCAAGAGTGGCTCAAGGGTGATGGTGCTGTCAAAATCAGGAATAGGTAGGACACTGTTAATGGACACATATTACAAAATGACTTGTTTTTGCAAGATCTTTAACATAGCTAGCAATCCCTGTAGTGAGACAACCCATTTAATACAATTAAAAAAAAGAGAAACAAAGACGTGGTGGGATTCCATCCTAAAAATGGTGGTTGAAAGACTCCTTTTTACGGCACTTTTTAATCTGTGGGTCAGATAGGTTTACGGGTCATGCTGAGTTCCAGGACAGGGATAGTCAATGTCCAGTTCAAGTAAAATGATGGTTCAAATCATACTGCCTTCTGGCACTTTTTAATTTGTGGGTCATGCAGGTTTAAGGGTCATGCTGTGGTACAAAACAGGGATAGTGAATAGTCTGTGACTTTTTTTCTGTGACTCTTGTTGCCTAATTGTGCTGCCTAAGATGTAGCATGTATCCATTTTACTGTTTTGGATGTTAATTCCAGCTTCTCCAGCCCTGTTTGGGTGTAAGAATGAAGGTGTTGTTCCTCTCCCATAGACTTTAAGGCTATGTTCACACGGCTTATTTCGGGACGTATTTACGGACGTAAATACGTCCGTAAATACATCCCGAAATACGTTTCAAATAATGAACAATTAGATTAGCATTGATTCCAATGTAAAATACGTCTCGTCATTCACAAGAGGCGTATTTTCGTGACGTATTTGCGGGAGTAAATACGTCCGTAAATGCGATAGTAAAATTAAGTCCCCTGTCACTTATTGAGGCGTATTTTGCAACGTAAATCCCCATAATAAAGAATGGGGAATGTATTTACGACGCGCATTTGAAACGTATTTCGGGACGTATTTGCGGACGTAAATACGTCCGTAAATACGCCCCAAAATAAGCCGTGTGAACATAGCCTGATGGTCATCGGCGATAATCTATTATCGACTATCGGATATCGGCATGATAATTGACGATATCGACTATCGGTCCGATGACGATAGTTGACGCAATCGCTCATCAGTAACCATGACTAGTTCTTCTGGTAGAGAGTTCCACAGTCTCACTGCTCTAACAGTAAAGAATGTTTATGTAGAAACTTTCTTTGCTCTGGATACAATCCTGGGTATAAACAGATGATGGGAGACATTTCTTTTATGACCCTTGATGTATTTTTACATATTAATTAGGTTCCTCAGAAGCCATCTTTTCTCTAAACTAAATAATAATAGTCTTGCTAATATTTCTGGGTATTGCAGTCCACTCAGTCCTTTTATTATTTTCATTGCCTGCCTTCGAATCTCTTCAATATCTACAATGTCTTTCCCGAGTGCAGGTCTGACTAGTGATTTGTAAAGTGAGAGAATGATGTTCTCATCATGTGCATTTATGCCCTTTTAAGCATAACCCATGATCTTATTTGCCTTGGCAGCAGCTGCCTGACACTGGCTGCTACAGTTAGGGTAAATTCACATGGCTGATGTGGATGCCGATTATGGTGGATATTCAGTGAAGAATCCACCTGAGAATCAGCGTCCAATCTGACTGCAATCCTCATCTCATTGTTTCTAATGTAAAATCTGCGTTGTTCACATGACACTGATTTATTTCAGCGTGGATTTATTTTCAGCACTGAAAATATTCAGTGCTGAAAAAGAGCTGTCAATTCTTGAGGCAGATTCTGTGGCTGAAAACTCCTATAGGAACCAATAAAGAGTCTAAAGTCAGCATCCAATTCAGATCACACAAAGTGTGGCAAGGATTGGACATGGATCTGATGCAGATCCGAGCCTAAAATCTGCTAGGCAGAATATTGTCTTAATGAGCCCAATAAAGATATGAATTTTCTGTTGAGGATTTCAGAGACAGTTATAAAGCGCCCAAAAATTTACGCTTAAAAATTGCCTCTGAAATCTGCATCAAATCCTCGTCAGAAAATGCAAATCCTCATCTGAAATCAGCGTAGAAACTAATGAGATTAGCGTGACAGGATCAATCCTTCATGACCTCTTGCTGGAACGGTGGTATATAATTATTTTTAATGTGATACTCCAGACTAGCATGTCTTAGAAAATGTTCAAACAATTAACCATCAACAGAGATTAAACTTACTGGCTTATAGTTTCCAGGATCACTTTTTGACCACGTTTTTAATAATACTGGTGTCACGGATGCCGCTGCGACCCTTGTCCCGGGCGCATCCGTGCTCCGACACCTAGCGGAGCCCCATCCCGCACGTCAGGTTCGGGGTCCGCTCACCCCCCGGTCCCCGCCGGCGTTCACTTACCCAGCCACGCTTCTGCTCAGCCTGTCTCCGTCCCGCGGCACGTGGCTCCGCCCCTAGGGCGCGTGGGCTCCGGCAGTTTGAAATTTAAAGGGACAGTGCGCCGGTAATTGGCCATTGCCGGGCACTGCTCCTATTTAAGTCCGGCCTCTTCCTGGCGGCCCTCGCCGGATCCTTGGTGTATATCCCATTGGAAAAAGCCTTCCTAGTCTTGTCTATTCCTGCCTACCGTGTACTGAACCTCAAGCCTTCGTTGACCGACCACGATCCTTGCCGCCAGCCCTGACCTTCTGCCTGTCTACATTCACGAGCCTCACCGCCTCCCCCTGCCCTCCTGCCGTCCCGCAAACAGCCTCCCTGCCGTTTCCGTACCTCGCCTACCCGGGCCCCAAACCCAGGCAACCCCCGCCAGTGGAAGTGACCTGGTAGACCCCCCCGCAGCAAGTCCATCCCGCTTTGCGGCGGGCCCTCTGGTGAATCCCGGGGCCTACTTAATTCCGCCCCTGGTGGGGGTTTAACCCATCGCCTGCGGGGGTGCGTGGATCCCCCCCCAGACCATTACAGTGGGATCCGGGGCCAGGATCCCGCCAAGGTGCCGTTAACCCAGCCTGCGGACGACACCCCTTGTTGCTCGCCATCACAGCAACTAGGTCAAAAGGCCAGCAACTTACCCCCCTATCCACCCTGTTTCAGCAACCGTCACCTCCAGCAGACCCTTCACCCCTCAGGTGTTGTCCCGCCTCTAGGGTTCCCGTGGGTCTGAAAGGGCCCAACTTCGCTGTCACTCCCTCAAGTTCGACAGAGACCCGAAACCCCTGGGGGGGGGGTTCATCCCCAATCTCTATGCCGTGGAGCTGATGGGGGATCAGTTCCTGTCCGAACTGCGGGAAATGTCTTTCGTGGTCAGCCTCCTCTCCGGGTAGGCCCTGGAAAAAGGGTACTCCTCTGTGGGACAGGAAAGATCCATGACGGCGGATCTACGTGTTCCTCAGTGGTTCCCCCAAAGTGTTCGAGGAACCCCCCGTGCTCCTGCGAGACAGCCCTCCAAACCTACGCCAGGGGGATCTGTTGTAGGGGACTACGCGGTGCAATTCCGCACTCGGCCTCGAACTGTCAGGGAAGAGGGGCCCCTCTGTGTGCCACCTTCAAGTAAGGGCTCCAAGTCGAGTGAAGAGGCTTGGCCGTGAGACCTCCCCCTTCCCCGTGTTCTCCGTTAGCAACCCGCATCGACATTGGGTTCATGAATGGGAGGAGGAACTTTGGAAGAGCGTCTCAGCCCAAACCTCCCGGTTTTCCTCGCCTTCACCGTGTTTTCCCAAAGGGCTCCTGGCCCCAAACCGCCAAATCCCCCCAGGAGCCCATGCGATTGATCGGGGGCGTCTCTTGAGCAAGAGTTGGCCCAGCGCGGCAAAGGAACGTGTGCCTCTACGTGGACCCAAGCATTACCCGGGGGAAATTTTCCCAAGCTCCCAAGCCTGCGGGGAAAAAATTTCCCACCTAGGATCTGGGGAAGAGGCATTCCTAAGTGAAAACCCCTTTCCTCTCCACTCTTTTTGATGCCAGTGCAGGTCGTGCCCGAGACGGTCCCCTCGTTCCAGGTTTGGGTTGTTCCGGGATTCGGCTCGGCCGGAACTTCATCCACCAGTCCCTAGGAAGCAGAAATCGGCTTCTGGTGGTCCGTTTGGAAAAAAGCCGTCATCATCTCGTCCGTCACGGGGGGGGGCCCCTTAGGAACCATCCATTTTTGTCACCAAGCCACTGTCCCTCCAGTGGGGCGCGCAAAAGGAAAAAATTTTTCCTTCACCCTTTTTAGGGTGCCCCGGGGGAAACCCTCGGGGTGGGGGTTCGCAGGCACACCCGCAACGCGCGGCCCCTTTCCTGCGCGGCCGGTGCCGGGGCCCCGAGCTCGGGCCGCGGACCCCCCCGGGCAGGGCGGGGGAACACTTCCCTTTTTCCACGCCCCCGGGTTTCCCGTCCTGGGCGCCCCTCCGCTGCCGGGCCGGGTGCACGCCCCCCGGCCGGCCGGGGAAATTTAAAGGGACAGTGCCCCCGGTGTTTTGGTTTTAAACCGGGGCACGGCCCCTATTTTAGCCCTCCCCTTTTCCCCCCCAGCACCTTTCCCAAAATCGATAGTCCCTTTGGGTGCCTGGGAGGGGGAAGCTTCCTAAGTTTTGACCCTTTTTATTTTGTGTCCCTTACCCTTTGCCCCTTCCTCCTTGACCAAAAACCCTTTTGCCCCCCGCCCCTGACCTTCTCCCTTTTCCCCCGACTACGAGCCTGCTTCACAATTTTTTTACCACGCAACCCTCGGTTTGCCCCGCAAGCAAGTACGTCAGGGGGGTAGGGGGCCCTGGTAGTAATCCCCGCGGGCAAGTCCTTTCCCGCTTTGGGGGGGGGTTTTTGGGGTTTAAAAAACCCCGGCCCCCTACTTAATTCCGTTCCCCTGGCGTGGCTTACACCCATCGTTTTTGGGGGGTCCAGTGGATCCACTACCAAAATCCGAAAACATTTGATTGGGCCATGGATCCCGCCAAGGTGCCCTCCCCGAGCTCCCCCCGCCCCAAAAAAAACACCGTGGCCAGCAAATCTAACAATCGCGCAGAAAAGCAAACGCTGAAACAATGATTTTCTATAAATAAAACAGCTCCGGGGCCACTCAGCAGCAGAAAAACGGGGGCCGGGCTAAAGCAGCAGCAGTCTTTCCCGGGGGTCATCCGCCCCCCCCCAAACTCCGCTTGTCCATCCCGACAAAGGGTTTAAAGGGGGGACTCAAGGGCCCTGAAAGGGGGTTTCATCACCCATGTGCTCTCCACGTGGAACTTTTTGGTGGTCATTTTCCCTTCCGAAAGGCCCCAAGGGTTTTCCCCTTCGGGTCAGTCTCCTTTTGGGGAAAAGCCCTGGCCGGGGCGACCCCCCATTTTGGGGGCCCGGGGCGATCCTATCACAGGGGAAATTCGGGGCCCCGACATTCTTGCAGGATTTTCCGCGGAGTCTTCGAGGAGCCTCCCCCGCCCTCCCCTGCTGAAACCGCTTTTTTAAACCCCTACAGCGGGGGGAAACTCCTCCGTTGGGGGATTTACGCCGTGCAATTTTCGCCCCTTTTTCCTCTGAATTGGCGTGGAAAAAAGGCTGCGTTTGCGCCACGTTCAAAAAGGGGCCCTCTCCGGCCAGTTTAAAGGGATGCCCCGCCCCCCGGGGACTCTCCGACTTTCATTAATTTACCCTCATCCTTTGGGGCCAAACCGCAAAAGACATCCGTTTCTCGGAGAGACGGGAGGATTTTCCGACCAGGAACGCAACCAGCTCAAACACTCGGCTCCCCCCGTCTTGCGCCATTTTTTTCAGCGTCCTCCCACTGCCTCCCTCCCAGCCACCCCTTGGAAGGGGCCCATGAAAGTGGACAGTCCCCTGCCTTTTCCCCAAAGAGCTTGCCCGACGGCGTGAGGAAAGGGGTTTTTGTCTTATGCGGCCCCCAAACACTTCCGTAGGGGTTTGCCCACTTCTTGGGAAAAGGGCCGGGAAAAGCACGCCCCTGGGGTTCCCGTGGGAGAGGCCCCCCTAGGTGTGATTTAATCCCTCCCACGGTCTTGCGCCGCCGGGTTACGCCCAATTCCGGAATTTTTCCGTTCCGATTTCCCGGCCCCTTCCCCCTGGTTTCCCGGGGAATCGGCTGGGAGTTTTAGGGAGCTTTTTTTGGGTGCCCAAAAATATGGGTCTCTCGGGGTCCCCCCTGGGGCCCAACCCTTGGTCTCTCCTCCGGTCAGTGGGGGACCTTTTTAAGTGACTCCTTCCACTACCGGCCCTAAAACCAGGGGCCCTAAAAATAGGAGCCCTTGCCCCAGGGAAAGGATCCATTCTTCTGTTCCCCCCCGTTTTTCCCTGGGCTTGTTCTACGGGGGTTTCCCTTTGGGCTACGCGTCACGCTCCTATGTTGGTTTTGGAAAAACGGGGTGAATTTTGGGGTTGGGGGGGCCCGGGCCCGGGCCAGTCTCTTTGTTTTCGGCACCCCCCGGGGTTTCCCCCCCAGTCCTCCCATTTTTCCCCCTTCCCAACCCAACTACCGGGTTTTTACCGCAACCTTATCGGGAAACTTCCAAGATTTTTTTTTTCCCCGAGAGGCGAGCTGAGCCACTTTCCTCCCATCGCCCTTTAATGATTTCCCCATAGGACCTGCCCCCCGGGAAAACCCGGGTCCCCCCCGGGGAAGGGTTACCCGCCCCTTCCGAAACCCAAAAAACCTGGGGGCGATGTCGGCCTATGAGAAAAAAATTTCAACGAAAGGGGTTTTTCATCCGAAAATCTATTTTCCCCCGGCGGGTCCCGGGGATTTTTTTTTTGGTGGAAAAAGAAAAGAGGGATCCCTGAGCCCGTGAAATGGACTACCGGGGTCTAAATAAGATCACCATCAAGAAGGGGTCCCCTCTCCCTTTTTTAATCAGGGAAACTCTTTGACCCCTGGGGGGGCCAGGCCCTTTTTCCAAATTGGATTTGGGCGGGGGGCATTTAATCTAAATCCGGACCCGGGGGAAAGGGCGACAAAGGGGGAAGAGGGCCCTTTCAATATCGTGATGGGCACTTTGGGAGTATCGGGGAAAATGCCCTTGGGTTTAAATCCCAAACGCCCCGGGCCGTCTTCCGGGAAAATTGGGTCAATGCTTTTCAGAGACCTCCAATATGTCGGTGGAAAAGGGTCCTCTTAGTTTACATCCTGGATTCTCCCCCCGATCTGGGATCCCACCAGTTACATGTCGCCAGGTCCTGAAACCCTCCGCAAAAACCAAACTATAGGGTTAAAACCGGGAAAAGTGCCAATTTCACCAACCACCCCTCCCGTTTTTTGGATATAAAAATCTCTGTTTCGGGTCGCGGATGGCCCCCCACCAAATCTCTCCCTTTTTCTACAGGGGCCCCCAAACCTGTTGGCCTCGGGTTTTACAACGTTTCCGGGGTTTCAAAAATTACTAACCGAAAATTTTCACCCCCGCACTTTTCAACGTTGGGGGCCCCAAATTTGTGGGGGCCCCTTACAAAAAAACATCCCAAACCCCCGGAAATTTGGGGCCCCCCCCGGGTCGCCGAAAAAGGGCCTTTTTCCAAGTTGAAGGCGGCATTCCCCTCCGCCCCGGTGTTACCCCCGGCCAGATCCCAAAAAAAACCCCTTCTTTTGGAATTTGGACGCCTTTTTTCCCTGGGAGCGGGGAGCATGCTCCCCCAAAAAGGGCCCAAAGGGAAAAGACTCGGCCCTTTGGGGTTTCCCTTTTTCCAGGACCTTCTCCCCAAGCAGAGAAGAACTTTTACCTCGGGGGTGGGGGGAATTTTTAAAGCCATTAAATATTTCCCCCAAAAAGAATGGGGACCAAACCCCCGGGGAGGGTGTTTCTTTTCCCCCGTGAATTTTCTTCCCTGACCACAAAAAACCTCCTCAACCCCGGACAGCACAAACGTCTAAACCTCGGTCAAGCGAGATGGCTCTGTTCTTTGCCTGTTTAAACTCCCTTTAAATCCATTTCCCACCGGCAGAAAAAAAAACCTAAAAGGCCAAATGCTCTTTCCCCGTCCTAATGAGTTAGTGGGGGGGAAAGGAGGCGGCCGCCCCCAACATTTTTCCCCCCGGAACGTCCTGTTTGCCCGGGAGGCCCCCCACTAACCCCCAAGGGTACCCCCAGGGAAAGGGACGAAAGTGCGTCCTGCGCCCGGTTGGGGGCCCTTTAAAATTTGGGGTAAACGGGTTCCCGCATAGGGGGACCCCCCTGGGGGTTCAAAAGGTTTTTGGTTCGTTGTTTTCCCCCGGGTTTCCGGACTGGTGGGCCTTTGGTTTCCTGGGTTTAAGTTTAAAAGGGGATTTTTTGGGGGGGCCCTTTGCACCACCTGGGGCCCGCAAAAAGTCACCTCCCCCAAAGACCGGGGGACACCCCAAACCCCTTGCCGGGGGCCCTAGCTTTTCCGGGAGCCCAATTTTGGCCCATGGACTTCAAAAACGATTCTAGCCCCGAAGGAAATAGGTTTTTTGGGTAGGGGGCCATGGGGTTTTCCAAGATTGGCTCATTTTGTTCCCTTCCCGGGGCCTTTCCCTTTTGGGTTTTTCGGCTCCCCAAATTTTTTTTTTTTAAAAAACCTTTTTTCCGTCTGCTGGACCCCCCTTACAACTTTTAGTTCAAAACCGGGGGAGTCCAGTTCTTTCTCGAGATTTTGGCGAGGCCCCTGCTTGTTATTTGAAAAGTGGAACTGGACTTCCCCTCTGGTACCACCCACAACAATGGGCAAGTGGAGAGGGGGAATCAGGTCCTGGGGTTACTTATCTTCGCCACTTCACTTCCCCAAAAACAAAAAGGCGGGGCCAGTCTATTTCCCTTTGGGGCGGAATTTTCGTAAAATTTCCCTGGACTCTGATTCCGCTGGGATCCCCCCCTTCTCCATTGTCTTTTGGGCGGCATCCCCGCCCCCCCCTTCCACTGCCCTTGCCTCCCCGATGTCCCCGCTTGGACATCTGGGCCGTGACCAAATCCGCTGCTGGAGGGGGACGCGCCATCCCCGCTTCAGGCCTCGGCCCGTAAGGGAAAACCCCAAAGGACAAAAAAAGAAGACCCCCCCCCCTTTCCCTTTTTCCCGGGGGATAAGGTGTTGGGTGTCGCCAAAATAATCCGGGTTTTTTTAAAACCCCGCAACAAACTGGGTCCCCCTTTTTTAGGTTTCCCTTTGAAGTCCTGAGGTTTCATTAACCCCGTGGCCTACAAGCTCGGTCCCCACCGACCATGGGGCATCCCCCCAAATCCTTCCATGTCTCCCTATGAAGCCGGTCCCCCCCATAACCGCTTTCTCTCGGTCCGTGGTTTCCCCCGTCTCCCGTAGCGGGTTCCACCCAAAATTTTTTTCCGGGCAAAAAGATTTTTGGGGCCCAAAAAACGGTTTGGGGAAGACGATTTTTTTTGGGGGACTGAAAAGGGGGGTTTGGGGCCAAAAGGAAAGGTCTGGGAAACCCGGGGGAAAACATCCTGGATAGTGGTCTCTTGTTTTAAGGGTTTTTGCGGGGCCCAAAAAAAGGGGGAGGGCCCAAGGGGGGGGGGGGGGGGCTGTTCGGGTGTCCCCCGGACCCCGGGTGGGTCGAGGCCAAACCCGCAACACCGCGGGGACCCCCCTGCGGACACCCCGGCAGTCTGGGGAACACTTACCCGTCCCCCCCCCGCCCTGGTCCCGTCCGGGGGGCGCGCTCCTGCTGCCGGCGGGTGCACACGCGGGCCCCCTAGTGCGGGGGGGTGGGGCCCCGCGGGACTGGCCCGGGGAAAATTAAAAAGGGGCAGTGCGCCGGGGAAATTTGGGTTTTTTTCCGGGGACCGTCCCTATTTTAGCCCTGCCTCTTTCCCCCCGCACCTTTGCCGAATCGATGTGCCCCTTTTTTCCTTTGGGGAGGGAACGTTTCCTAAAGTGTCTTGACCCGTTTTTTCTGGGGTACCGGGACCTTTGCTACCCCTCCCTTGACCCCGAAAACCCTTGCCCCCCTGTCCTGACCTTCTGCCTGTCCCCAAATACGAGCCTGGGTTTCCAAATTTTTTTACCAAGCAAAACCCCCGGGGCCACCGCAAGCAAGTCACGGGAGGGATGCGACCTGGGGAGTAATCCGCCGGCAAGGGCCATCCCCGCTTTGGGGGCGGGCTTGGGGAAAAAACCCGGGCCTACTTTGATTCCCTTTCCCCGGCGGGGGCTTACCCTCATCGCTTGTGGTGGTCCCCGTGGATCCACTACCACATCCTTTTTTAACCCCTAAAGTTTTTGCCTTTGCTCCCCATCACGGGTTTCCCCCTCCACTCCCCCTGTCCTGGGGTTTCCCTTTTCCTACCCTGGACTGGGGCATTAGGGGAGGTTTTTACTCGTTGGGGTTTCCCCCCCTGGTTGGGGGGGTTGGTTTTTTGGGGGGCACCTCGCCCGGTGCTTTTTCCCGCCCCCCGCTCCCACCCTTCAGGGGCCCCACCCACCCGGGGTGCCCCCCAATTTCTGGAAAAACGCCCCTGTTTTTCTCCGAGAGTCAGCCCCAAAGTCTTTCCCCCCACGTCCAAAGATTGCCCAATCGCTTATTTCCCGGGGCCCCGCCTCCCCGGGGGGCCGAGTTACCCATTATTGGTTCCTGGGCCCCGGGGCCATGTGAGTACATCCGGGGAAAAATTTTCCGGAAGGGGTTCATCCGAAAGTCCCTCTTTCTCCGGGGTGCGGGGTTCTTTTTCGTAAAGAAGGACGGTACCTTACGGCCCTGTAGACTACCCCGGGGTCTGAACAAGATCAGGGGAAAAACGTTACCCATTGCCATTGATACGAACTTTTTGACCATCTGCGGGGCGCAAAGATCTTTTCCAAGTTGGATTTGAGGGGCCTCAACTTGGTTTTCCGGAATCCGCAAGGGGGATGAATGGAAGACGGCCTTCAACACCGGGATTGCCCTTTGAGTACCTGGTGATCCCCTTTCGGACTCTGTAATGCCCCTGCCTCTTCCAAAAGCTCGTGAATCGTTTCAGAGCCCTCCTCTACCCCTGCGTGGTGGTTTACCTTGATGAATTTTAGTGTACTCTCCTGACTCGAGACCCACGCGCCTTTCGTCAGGTGTTTAAAGTGCCTCCAGGAGAACCATTGTATGCCAATGGGGAAGGCCCTTCCATCAGCCCCTTAGCCTCCCGTTTCTGGGTTACGTCATTTTGACCAAGGCCTAGGATGGATCCAGCGAAACTGTCTCCCTTGTTGCAGGGGCCCACGCCAGTCGGTCGCGGGTAACAGCGCTTTTTGGGGCTTCTGAAATACTACCGTCAATTCTTTCCCCACTTCTAAAACGCTAGGGGCTCGATGTGGCCCTTACCAAGAAATAAGCTAACCCACGCAGGGGCCCCCGTCGAAGCCGAAAAGCGTTCCGAAGCTCAAATCCGCCTTTTTAGGGCATCTTTCCTTTCGCCCCGGGTCCGCAAAACCCCTTTCCGTTGGAAGTGGATTTCGTCTTTTGGGGACCCGGAGCAGTTCTTACGCAAAAAGGGCCCACGGTAAGACTGTAATGGGGGTGGCTTCTTTTCCAAGACGTTCTTTCGGCGGGGGAAATTTACCCCATTGCGAGGGGGAGCTACTGGCCTAAAATCCTTGGAGGAATGGGTTATCTACTGGAGGTGTCGTCACCCCTTTTCCGCATTACCAGACCACAAGAACTCCAATATCTCCTTCGGCTCAGCGACAAACCCACCCGGGGTAGGTGGTCGTTTCTTTTCCCGGTTCGTTTTTCAGATCCATTTTCCGGCCTCTGAAAAGAAGTGAGACCCGGGTGCCTATCCTGCCTCCGCGTGGGGGGAAAGGACACTACCCAGAAACAAATTCCCCAAAACTTTTTATCTCGGCAGCTCGTTGCCCTCCGGAAGGTTCCCCCGGGAAAGACCTACTGCGCCCTGCTTCCGCAAACATACTTAAAGGGGGGACATTGTCATTGGGGGCCCCGGTCACCCCCGGCGCCCGAAGAACGTTCCACCTGATTTCCGGTTCTTTTTGGGGCCAGGTTGAGAAGGATTCAAGGCTTTTTTTGGTCTTGTAACTCCTGTACCGAAACTTGAGCCCCTCACAAGCTGGCAGGGGTCTACACGGGCCACTACCATCCCTAACTCAACCATGGCCCCAACATTTTATGGATTTTAAAACTGATCCCCCTTTTCGTGGGGCAACACCTTTTTTTTTTGGGGATAAAGGATGTTTTCCCCAAGATGCGCATTTTTTCCATTGCCGGGGCCCTCCGTCTGCCTCCCCCCCTGGCAAAGATTTTTTCTTCATTTTTTTCCGGCTCATGGACCCCCCTCACAAACTTTTGGGCCCGGGTTTTCCAGTTTGTCTCCAGGTTTTTGGGCGAGCCCTGTGTGCCCAATTTGGGGTGAAGCTGACTTCCTTCGGTTACCCCCTCAGACAACGGCCCGGGGGGGGGCAACCAGGGTTTGGGATGTTACCTAGCCACTTGTTTTTGGGAGTAAAATGATTGGTCCCCAAATTGCTGCCCTGGGCGGAGTTTTCTATAAACCCCCGAATCAGGGGGGGGGGTCTTTTCTTCATCATTTTAAGCCCCATCCCGCCCCTCCTCCCCCCCGGGCATCTTATCCAGGGTTTCCCGGCGGGGAAAGCATGGTCCAACATGAAAAATCTGGGGTTCCCGACCCGTCAGTCTTGCTCCGTGCTTCCAAGCCCGAAGGTCAAGCGGATAAAAGAAGAAATCCCTCCTCCTGTCTTCCCCCCAGGGGGACAAGGTGTGGGTCTCCGCCGATATGTCCGCCCTTAAATGCCCTTTCCCACAAAAAACGGGACCCGTTTCCCGGGGCCCTTTGAGGCTCGCAGCATTAACTGGTCTCCCTAAAAAAATCCCGGCTCCCCCCCCAATGAAATCCCCAACCATTCCACCCTCCTTACTGAAACCCCTGGTCCTTAACCCGGTTTTCTCGGAAGGGTGTCCCTCCCGTCTGTGGGGTGATGCGCCCAAAAGTCTTCGAGGTCAAGGGTTTTCCCGGGTATGAGGAAACGGGGAAGGATATTTTTTTTTGGACTGGAAAGGGGGTTTGGGCCAAGGGGAGGCTTGGGGCCGGAGGGGGAACATCCTGAATCGCTTTCATCCAAAAATTCCCCCAAAAGTAAGGGGAGGGGGCCCAAGAGGGGGGGGACCCAAGGGGGGTTACTGTTTACGGATGCCCCTGCGACCCTTTTTCCCGGTTGCGGGCCTTTCCCTGCTCCTACACCTACGGGGCCCCGTCCCGCAGTCGGTTTTGGGTTTCCCCCAAACCCAGTCCCCGCAGCGTTCACTTACCCCGGCCCGCTCCTGCTCAGTCTTTTCCATCCCGCGGCACAAGGCTCCGGGGCCCCCGGGCGCGCGCGGGGCGGGCAGTTTGAAATTTAAAGGGACAGTGCCCCGGAAAATTTGCCCATTGCCGGCCACTGCTCCTTTTTAAAAGTCCGGCCTCTTCCTGGCGGCCCTCGCCGGATCCTTGTGTATATCCCGTTGGAAAAAGCTTTCCTAGTCTTGTCTATTCCTGCCTACCGTGTACCGAACCTCGAGCCTACGTTTACCGACCACGATCCTTGCCGCCAGCCCTGACCTTCTGCCTGTCTACATTCACGAGCCTCAGCCACCTGCCCTGAACTCCTGCCTGTCCCCGACTACGAGCCCTGCCTCCCGTTTCCCGGGTACCTCCTCGCCTCCCTTAGCCACCCCGCAGGCAAGCCCCGCCAGTGGAAGCGACCATGGTAGACCCCCGCCGGCAGCAAGTCCATCCCGCTTTGCGCGGCGCTCTGGTGAATACCGGGACCTACTTAGATTCCGCTCCCTGGTGTGGGCTTACACCATCACCTGCGGTGGTGCAGTGGATCTACCTCCAGACCGTTACAACTGGCACCACATTTTTTATGTGTCAATCCTTTGGAATGTATCCCATTATTATACAGTCCATAAATATTAAGAATAGGGGCTTGTCTATCACATTTCTTAATTCCCTTGGGACATAGGGGTGTATACCATCAGGACCTGGTGATTTGTCCATTTTAATCTTCTTAAGGCGGAGCTGCATTTCTTCCTGGGTTAGACAAGAAAAATTTAAGGTGAAGTTTACCTCATCCCTCTGGCAATCAACACCCTCTGCTCCCCAGTATTTAGGGCAAGAAATTACACACTGGAAAAATATCAAATATGAAGTATTAGTTGAAAAAGTGGCCATTGTATTTACAAGCTCGCAAACCCCATCAAGGTTCCTCTTTTTCTTGTGAGTCCCTACACTTACAATTTACAAAAAAATCACAGAAAAATGGGACATTATTTACTCAAAAACATACACACAGATCATACTTATAGCTCAATGGCTAGATAATAGACATCCCAGTAGGAGACAATATAAGCTTACTTGGGAGAAATATACCAGGTGCAGATAACTAATGAGCAGTAGCTCACACACCCATCCACTAGGAGGGCAACTGGAGAAGAAAAAACTGCACATTGGATAAGTACCAGTTTTCCCACGCAATCAAATAGTAGAGGCGTCATAGGTTATAAGCCAGCATGGTGCACCACACATATCTGTATAAGTGGCACCTTTTGTATAGCCTTATCTATATGCAATTATAATACTAGCAACCACCCCTCTTGTGCATAATAGGCGTGTGAGTGGTTGTCTTATTTTTGCATTTGTGCATTCTTCCCTGGTATTATATTGTGGCTTTTTTGCATACTGGTGGGAACTGGTACTTGTCCAATGTGCAATTTTTTTTTATATTTCAGTTGCCCTCATAGTAGATCGGTGCATGAGCTACTGCTCATTAGTTATCTGCACCTTTTAAATTTCTCCCAGGTAGCACTGGGGCTTATATTGCTTCCTACTGGGCTTAGTCTATTATCAAGCCATTGAGTGGTAAGTATAACCTTGTGTTCTGTTTTTGAGTAAATAATGTCCTCTTATCACAACCCAAATAAAATGCCTAAAAACAGTTGTAGAAAGTCCAATAAATGCTGTGTGCAAAACAGCCAGTCTTCTGCTTTAACTGCACAATTCTTAAAAGATAAGAAAAGGCAGAGGTGTATGACAGATGCTTGTCCTCTTTTCCATATGGCAGTAAAAAGCATCAAAGGATTTTCTCAAGATATCAGAGCCTGGTAGATGAAGGATCTGAACTTTGTGCAGGAAGAATAAAGCTCCAGCACTTACGAATGTATATGATAAAAAGCTTTTTTTGTCACTTCTTCATGTGAAAACTTTTCTATAGTTAGAAGTATGCTTTAACAATAATCTTTAAGAACTGAATTTTTAAATACAACTTGAATCAGCCTTAGAAATTGACCTAGTTCTCATCAAGCTGACATACTAATCAGTATACTACTTTAGATTATACTGTAGTAGAACATCATAGAAAGGCTGTCATTTTTTCATTTCAGTTCCTGGTTTACAAGACTTGATCACATACATGTTTTCCAATGTTTGTATATAGTTTCATGCCCCTTGATGACCAAGTATTCAGGGTACCCCCTTTACCTGTCTACAGACGAAAAACTGGACTAGATTAGAGTTTGATACAGTCTAGCTGATGTTTATGTACCAAACAAGAAGTTGACCCCAGTCAATCACATATGCAGCCAACTTAATATTGTATAAATATTTAAAAAAATTTTGTCATATTTTTAAATACAGATTAACATTTTCTAGATAATATATGACTCAAATTCTGTATTAATCAGCTGTGTTCCTCTCCGCTGGCTTCATCATTAATCAACAGTTTCCCCTGAGCTCAACTTCAGAGTGGACACAAGCTAGCTGCTATGATGTGTCTCATACACAACACAAAGAGAAAATAGAATCATGCTCACCTCTCTCACATAAACTTGCAGAAGGAGCATGGAGGACTATATAATGTATTGATGAGCACTGTTGCTGTGAATCCAGCAACGAAGGGAGAAAGAAGGAGCATCTTTGCCACACACTCATTCCGCAGCTCCTTCTCCCCTCTCCACAGACCTCTATAGGCAGCAACTGTAACCTGATCTCTGGGTATACTGACTCTGTACATGGTGAATTAATTTTTTTAGTGAACTGAGAAGGAATGATCAGAGTAGGAGACGGGAGGAATGGCTATAAGGAGATAGATTACAAAATTTCCTGTCTTCATGTGTACTATTGATTAATTGAAAAAAATGTAACTGATATAATAGTTACTCTTTAGGGGTTGTTCACACTGCGTTTTTGGATCCATTTGCAACCGAAACTCGCACCCAAAAACGCAGCGGCATTCGGATCCGAAACGAATCCAACACGTATCCAACAAGCAGCTGTGTGTTTGGATGCGTGTTGGATGCAGCAGGATCGCACCCTATAATTTTAAATAGGGCTCCTGTTGCGCCTTTCATGTAAATTCTTGAAACGGATCCGAAAGACGGATCCAAAAGACATAATGAGACACGCATCCGCGATCACTCGTATGAAAGTCGATGCGCGTTTTACAGTAAAAGCAAGGTAAATCACATTGCTCATTGTTAGATGCGTGTTTGGGTACATTTAGGGTCCGACTGTTGGCTCCAAACACGCATCTAAAAACATATGTTCACACGGACTCAACACGATGTGTGAACATACCCTTAATCTCTTAACCCACTGTGGTGAAAAAAAGATAGCTCTGTTTTTTTCCTCCCCACCTACATAGCCATAACTTTTTTTTTCCACCTACATAGACATATGAAGGCTTCTATTTTGTGGGAAAGGTGTACTTATTAATAATGTCGTTAATCATACCATAGAATATACTGGGAGAATGCAAAAATGTGAAGCGTGGTAAAATGTAAAGAAAAAGTACTTGAGCCATGTTTCAAGGTTTTATTTTTCTTTTTTGCTTTTCATTTCTTCGGTTGTTTTCCCCAGGTTTACGATTTCAGAAAAAATTACCAATTTATGTATTTTTTTCCCGTTATTTTTTTTGGAAACTTTTTAAAAAAAATTCAAAAACATCTATTTGTGCCGCGTGCCTTTTTTTCTGCAAACCAACAAATTTTTTTTTGGTTTTTAACTTCCACCTGCAGACCGAGGGGATAAAAAATTCGGAGTTTGTGTTACACAGCTTGGATTTTCTAAAATCAGATTTCAAATCCGATCAAAAAACTAAGTTTTATGTTCTAAAATTGTCCCAAAAAATTTTGCGGAATTTTTTAGATTTTTAAAAAATGGTTTCCAAAAAAGGAAAGTTTAGTGAAAAAATCTTTTTAGGGAAAATGCATGGGAAAAATTATTATAATGTACAGAAAAGCTTGAAAAAGGGAAATTTCCAACCCAAATTCCAAAAAGGTGCGGAGGGCTTGAACGGGCTCTATTTTGACCCCTTTACAGTCTTTCCCTTTTGGGGGGTTGTTTAAAAAGTGCCTTCTCTATATTTTGGGGAAGGGGCTTTGCATGCTATGCCCTCCAGGTTTTTTGTGTACTTTATTTTTATTTCTATGCATTTTTTTTTAGAAAGATTTTTTTATTACAAAAGTTTTGTTGTCTCGTACGGCATTTGGTTGAATGTTGTTAAATTTTTTGGTAAAGGGGGGTGAGGAAGGGAAACCCCAAACCCCGAGAAAGAAGTACACCCCAATTTACCCAAGGGCAGTTTTTTGGTTATATATTTTATTTCCAAAAAAAAAAAAGAAAAATTTGTTTGTATGCATTTGGGGCAAGGGACTACAGCCCCAGTTTTTTTTAGACTTTTTTTAAACCCCCATACACCCTGCGTTATTGCAAGTTCTATGTTTTTTTAAAAACTTAAAAGTAAAAAGTTTTGATAAATAAAAAAATTTTTCAAAACCATCCCTTGAAAAAGATATTTTTTTTTGGAGGATTATAGTATTTTCAATGTCCCCCGGCCAAAAAGCAACAAAAATATGCCAATAAAAATGATTGTAAAAAAACGGGGTCGGATTCTATAACAAAACCCAATGGTATTTTACCTTGCGGGTGTAGATAAAACCCTAAGGGTTTGGGTTCCCCCAGGTTTACATTTCTTTTGGTTAAAGCGCTTTTGGGTTTTTCGTCTTGGTTTTTCCCCCTCTGTCAGGTCCCCAAGATGGATTAACAATTAGCAGTGAGATTCTAAACTCCCTCGCTTTCCCTGAAAACGGGCGGCATTCAGCCAAGCGTTCCAGGGAAAAAACATGTGGGAAAAAGAAACCCTTTTTTGGTTTTGAATTTTTTTAAGGGGGTTGTTTTCCGGGGAAGGTTTTTTTTTTTTATTTTATATATT
Organism: Phyllomedusa bahiana; assembly: GCA_025379985.1. Lineage (NCBI taxonomy): Eukaryota > Metazoa > Chordata > Amphibia > Anura > Hylidae > Phyllomedusa > Phyllomedusa bahiana. Next base: position 12,442 of record JAODAL010006182.1, on the reverse strand, counting down.
ATACTTTTAAAATTTTTAAAATTTTAAAATATTTAATATATATTTTTTTGATATATATTATTATATTTTTGGTAAAATTTTTTTCTACAAAAAATGGAGATCAGTACGATAGTTTAATCCTATGGGGCCCCCTAGATTCAGGTTGGGGGGGACCCAAAAAAGGTTTCCCCCTTACCCTTTTTACCGTTCTTTGCCAATCCCCTCTCCATTGGGTGTCTCCTTAAATTTTCTTTCCCTATGCCCTCAAAAATGTAAATTACCCGTACCCCATCTATTATTTAAACCCTTTTAAAAAACTTTATTTTTCCCCAAAAAATTTGGTTTTTACCCCAAATTTCTTTAAACTTTTTTCGGTCCTAGATGAGCCTTTTTTTGGGGGGAAAAAGGTTTTTTTATGGTGTATGATGAAATTTAGGGCGCAGGCGTTTGTTGGATATAGAAACATGCTAAATATGTTTCGGGAAAAGGGAAGTTGGAAAACGGCTTTTTCCCATAAAAAAACCCAAAAAAAAACCCAAATTTTTTTGGTTTTGGAAGGTCTAAATCTAGGACCAAAAAATTTTTTCCGTAAATTTTGGGCCCTTAAAATTTTTTTGGAAACAAAAGTTTTTGGTTAAAATTTTAAATTTTAACCCGAAGTACCGGGTATTTACATTATGGTGGGGATGTATATTTTTACCCGACTTGCAACAATATTGGTGTTCTGAGGGTGTACGGAGCAACATAGATCTGAGTCTTTCTATGCCACAATATGAGAAGGTGCCTGCGTGTTCCTCTGTAAAATGTTTTGTCGCTCCCAAGGTATTGATTTTGAATGCTCTGCTCTCTGGCTTTTTACCTTCCTGACAGTACGTCCCATATACAGTTTGTTACATTTCCTACATGTAATTACATATATCACGTGACTTGTGTCACAGTTTCTGAATGTTTTTATGGAATAATTTTGAATCCCTTCTATATTTGGGAAGTTCATCTCTTTTTTAGTACATTGACAGACATTGCAACGTGCTCTTCCACAACGAAAACATCCTTTTTGAGAGTACCAGATGTTAGGAGTATTTTTGGGACTCTTAGAAACACTTGGTGATACATTGTTACCATTTGTTTTTGCACGTTAGGGACACATAATACACCTTCCTCTACCATTCTGGCTTATATTGGATCCTGTCTTAAAAAAGACAGGTTTTTCTAGAAGATTTTTTTTTATTTTATTAAAATCTTCACTGTATTTAGTAGAAAAAAAACAACTTGTTTTTCATCCTATTTTTATTCTCTTTCCAAAGTACTTGTTGTTGTGTTTTTTCTTTGATTTTTATTTTAGCCTCATTGAGTAGATTTTGAGAGTACCCTCGGTCCATTTATCTACCATTTACTTTTGTTCTAATTGAAAATCCTCATCTGTTGTGCATATTCTCCTTGTCCTTCTATAATTTCCCGTAAGGATACCTGCAATAGATTTCGGCGAATGGCAGTTATTTGCTCTCAAAATTGTATTTTCCGAATTGGGCTTACGATATAAGGAGGTTTTAACATTTTGCTTTTCTACATCACCCTGGAGTGTTATATCCAAAAAGGAAATCTCAACATTACTCCATAATCAAACCAACAAGAGGTCATCAATGAAGAAAAAACAAAAAGCTACAGCAGTGGCAGTCAGCTCACCCAACTTACAATGTTTATTTATCCCTTGGGAGCACAGCATCAGCAGAGTCCATGCAATGATATGATGCGTGTAGAAGTAGCTCTTCCCGGGTAAACAGTATCAGTTAAAACTTGTGCGCTTTATTCATGGATCTTTAAACTAACCACATATCTTCATGGTACACGGCATTACAAAATGGATAGCCTTATAACATCAGTGATGCAAGTAGAATGTAACGACTTACTTGCATCACTGATGTTGTAGGGCTATCCATTTTGTAATGCCGTGTACCATAAAGATATGTGGTTGTTTTAAATATTCATGAATAAAGCACACAAATTTTAACTGATACCATCATAGTGCCCAAACCATAAGATATCTCTAGGGAAGAGGTTAGCTACATTGAAAATGTGGTGCTCACACCACGCCATAAACAGATTTGCTATTGACGGATATGCAGTGGCCCCTATTGGGGCTCCAACTACAAGCTGTAAAAAATAGGTGTCATAAAATCTGAAATAATTATGTTTTAACAAAAATTCAGTACTTGCCAAAATAAAAGTCTGAAAACCTTTACTGTAATTACTTGATCTACTTAAATGGAAGGAAAAATGCCATATCATGTGGTATGCAAGAGTACAACCTCGCTACATCACAACTGATCCAAATATAATTTTTTTGCTACACAAAGTTAGTAAAAATTTGTAAAACCATCTTAGCATCTTTGATGTAACCTGACATATTCTGTAGACACTTGTCCAACCAGATACTTAATCGTTCTCCTAGGGTAGTAATCCCCAAAATAATTGGTCTTAATTTAGGTCGAAGATCCCCTTTATGGACCGTTGGGGGTCCCATAAATTATCGGTATAGTTGGTTCACCTACTAATACTACGTTATTTTTTTTTGTTGGCAAAACGTCTAGGTTCTCCCTCCCCTTTAAAGTTTTTTTAGCTTTTATACCTTGGTAGGGTCATCTTGTAATTTTCTATATGTAACTGGGTTATTTAATTGTCCCTGATCTGATTTGGGAAAAGAGACAAAAAGGGCTCCTCCTTTATCCGCCTTTTTGATCACTAGGTTAGTATTATCTTTTAACTCCCTAATGCTGTAAATTGCTTTCTTGTTAAAATGCTATGCCGCCTCCTAAACTCAAGATTTTTTTTGTTTTAGATTAAATACTTTTCCATCATATTTTTGGGAAACGTTACATACCCCCACCCGTGAGATTGCAAAGAGGGACACATAGGCCCACTCTCAACACCAAAACCATGACAAACACACCAGGAACGCCTTAATACGCCCCCCACCCCACGCCAACTTTTTAGATAGTCAAAAAATGGGCACTTTTCGGAATGCATTGTACCCAAGATGAAAAAATAAGTAAGTTGTTGTGTAAATACAGCGAGGAAGCAATCAGATCCCTTTTTAAAAGAAAGTAGTCAGTTTATTGAGGGAAAATTTTTTTCCCCCAAATAAAAAAAAGGGGGACATTTTTAGAGCTAAGGGGACAGAGGGCCCGGGGTTTAAAAATTAGGGACCGTCCCCCCAAAAAATTTTAGGGAAAATTGGGAAAGTATGCGTCTAGTGCAAATACTCTCTGGACTTTAAGGGATAAAAACTGGGGTTACTCGTGTTTGACTATGCAGCCCTCATCCACACCCTTTTATAAAAGGGACTTGTTTTTTCCCAAATTTTTCAAAATTTTTCCGGGGGCTATTATACTTTTAAAACCTTTTTATATTCTTTTGTATCGGGTTTTCCTCCCTTTTTCAAAAATTTTCACCCTCCCCCTTCTCCTTATTTTTTCCTGTAGAAAAAAATATTTTTATTGTAAGTAACCTTGAAAATGTATTAACATTTTAAGATGGTGAAAATACATAAAAAATTTTTTGGGATGGAAAAAAATTTAGCCCTTTTTTTAATTCAAAAACCCCCTATCTGTGAAACTCTTTTGAAAAAGGGGGGTTTTTACCATAACATTTTGTCCAAAATCATTTATTTTTTTGTGCAATGCTACCCTTGTTTTTCCTGCAATGTTTTCGTCCACCCCTATTGGAGTGGACACGTTTTTTGAACTTCCTTGTTCTATATTTTTCACCCCTCCACTTTGTTTAGTGTTACTTCTTGTCCTCAGTCTTTCTGTGGATGAAGTGTCTGAGTCCGTAATATAAGAATCTGTAGTCTCAATGTCTGAAAAGCTTACTCTTTGTTTTTGTCGTTGATGAGATCCCCCTTTTTAGTTTTGCCTTTGGGGAAAAGGTTTTTTTTTTTTGGGTTCCCATGTTTAAATGGGGGTTTTTTTGATAATCTTCAGTATCTCTCTGGTATTTTTTTTTCTCCATAATTTAATTTTCAAGCTTCTTTATATTATCCTTCAAACGATTGTTATATATACAGTATATCATACTATCATTTTTCCTTATATGTTTCCACCTTTTCCTTCAGAATTTTTACTGCAAGTTCCAATTTTTGTAATTTCTTATTTTCATATTTTATTATCAATTCTATAAGTTTTAAAGAGCATTTCAATAATACATTGTTCCATTCTTTGGGAAAAACCCAAAAAATTTTCCCCAAAAGGGGGGTTTATTTTTTAACCCAAAAGGGCCTTAGGTATTATTTTTTTCTCTCCATGGGTCTGTAACTCCTTAACAACCCTGGATGTAGGGTTTTACGTTTTGGGGTTTCGTTTAAGGGGCTTTTTTAGTGGGACCCTTTGCTGGGTGTCAGTTTTTTGTTGCAGCTAACAGGGGGCCAATTTTTACAGTGCTACCCCCCTCCCGCGCTTTTTTCCCCCTTTAAAGGGAGCAGCGGAAAACATGGCCCCAGCATCTAAATGAATGAGAAACTGTGCCGCGCACTGTTCTTGACTCCGATTGGAGCCACCGCGGCAAAATCACGGGGTTCTGATCGGGGGGAATTTATGGCATTTGGGGAACCCGTGTAAAGGGCTTCATCGCTCCCGGGCGGGAAAGGGGGGAAAACCACCATATTGGTACATGCTAATGCATTGGTTTTAACAATGCATTAGGTTGTAAAAAACAATTGCCCCCCCATAGTGGTGAATTTTCAATTTTTAAAGTAAAAAATTTTTAAAAGGTGAAAAAAAAAAAAAAAAAAATTTAAAAAGGTTAAATTTAAACCCCTTTTTTGCCTTTTTACAAAAAAAAAAAAATAAAAAAAAAAGTTATACATATTTGATTTCCCCGCGTCCAAAAAATTTCTGATCTATTAAAAATATAACATCAAATTTTTCCCCTATGTGAACCCCCATAGAAGAAAAAGTTTTCCCAAAATGCAAAATTGGTTTTTTTTTCATTTTTACGCCCCATAAAAAAATTTTAATTTAAAATTTTATCAACAAAAATTTTCATGTATCCCAAACTGGGACCATAAAAAAAATACGCTTTAGCCCGCCAAAAAATGCCTCCACACTCAAGTCCCTTTGGTGTTTGCACAAAAAAAAATTTTTTGGGCGCAGAATATGGCCCAGGCACAAAATTTCAAAAAAAGAATTTTTGTACGGTACCAAAACTAAAAAAACCCCCAATGTTTGGTATTTCCGGTTCATTTTCAACCTGTTGAAATTTAGATAACATATAAATTTAAAACCAAAAGAGTGAAACCCCCCACCCCCCTGCAAGGGCTCGGCTAGGGGGGTTTTTTCGGGGCAAAAAAGCCCCGGGGCAATCCTGGGCCCGTGCCCCCAAAACCCCACTTAGATCGTCGGGTTCCCGGTAGTGTGTTTCCCGGAGGCCGACAATCTATTTTTAAAAAGTATGTGAGTGGGAGACTGCAGGGGCGCACATTTTTCGGCTCGGTTGTTCTTCAGTGCAGGCAGGGGGGAAAAAAAGGGGGGATGTTTTGGGGTGCCGGGGGGCTTAGGAGGGGGGGAAGGTGCCTTTCACATTGAAGTTCTGATTGTTGGACCCTTTTTTGCTGCTGCAAACCGGCGCTTTCACAAAAGGTTTCCCGGAACAGTCAGGAAAATTCCTGAAAAAAGGTACAGCCCTTTCTTCTTATTTAAAATAGTATTTCTTGCCCCTGCTCTCAAAAAAAGGGGCTCCATCCCCCAAGACAGTCATAGACCAAATTTTAGATGGAGCCAGTGCATTTAAAAACCCTAGTATTTTAATAAATTTTATTTTAAAAACGAAATTCACCCCTGTTTTACGTATGTCCCTTTTGCGTAGCCAATATGAAAACAAACATATACTCACGTTTCGTTGCGGCTTTGCCTGCCTTCAAAGTCCTTTCGGGGGCCCGCTCCTAGCTTTTGGAGGATGAGACGCCGGGCAACGAGCAGGACGGGAACCGTGGACGTTTCGGGGAAGCTCCTCCCCTTCCTCAAGACGTGGGGTCCAGGGGTTGGTCTAACTTATTACACTTAAACCAACAACAATACATTAGATACAAAGCAAAAATTAAAGTAATCAAACATACAAAATATGGCAAATACGGGGCTCAGGCAATAGAGTAATCAACACTCTAATAAAAACCCCGTGTTGGGGGTTTTTTTAACCCTTTTTGGGGCCCAAATTCTTCTAATAAGGCAAATCCAATATGCCTTCTTTTAAAAACTTTAAACGGTAAGGTTTTGATCTTCGACATAATTTTCTTAAATACACCTTTTTAATTTTCAGAAACCCCTGTTTACCATGGCAAAATGCTGGCTACAAAATTTTCACCATATGTTTTTTTCTTTCTCCTCACCAACCACAGCACTTCACTTTTTAATTTTTGCTTTTTTAAAAACGGTGGCAAGCGATCTCTTGGCCTACCTTCACAGATCTCGCAGTTTGTCCAACAAAATTATATCCCCAAGGGCATTTAAGCATAAAAAATCCGCCCGCTATCGCAAGTGTGGAACCCTTTTAAATTTTAAAATGCTTTCCCTTCGTTGAAGACTATGGTCACCCTTAATGATAGGGGCGTTTGGACCTAAGACCGCAAAGGTGCCAGCCTGACATTTAAAGGACGTCGGGTTTTTTTTTGATATCTATTTTTTCAAATCGGAGGACCCAATTGCTGCCCAATGGTTCTCCCTTTTTGATATCCCCAAACCGGTGTTTTTTAAACATGCCCTTTTTTTTCTCGGACGCAAAATTCCCCAATATTTGAGAATAGTTTGTCAAATCATCCTGCGTTTTCTTCTACGTGGATGTAACATAAAGCGTTTTAAATTTTCTTTTTTATTGCGTTTGCCTATAAATGATTCTCCCTCGGAATAGCTAAATTTCCCAATGCCATGGTTTTATTCCTCCGATCATACCCTGACATAAAATTACAAGATATTTTTAACACTTATTTGGACCTTTCCTCATGGGAGTATCCCGCGCTTTCACAACCCTTGACAAACCTTAAAAAGTTTGGGTTGCATGTTGGTTAGAGCGCAACAGAATATTATTCGATTGATTTTTTTAAAATCAAGGAGGTTGTAACGCCACCATTTTTTTCTACCAAAACACCCAGATTGGAATGGCAAAACTATCTTAGTAAGTAAAATTGAATAAGGGGTTGAACGCTTTCAGTTTGCGCAAAGTCATCCACTGCGCCTCGTTCCGGGCCCGCATGAAGACATCGTCGACATATCTGAACCAGCACTTTAATACTCCATATTGATGATGGAAACACATTTTTTCTCAAAAAAATCCTATGAGATTACATAGTAGGGGAACGGGGGGACCCAAAGGCCCCCTGTAGGGGAGGAACATCTCCCCCCCAAAACGAAAATATTTTCGGGTAAGGACAATTTTCCCCCAAAAAAATTTTAAAAGAAATCTTTTTGGGGAAATTAGACAAATCTGGGGGTTTTGACAAAACTCAGCACTGCATTGACCCATCGTCCATAGGAAAGTTTGTAAAATAGGGATTAATACAAGGGTACACACCACCGGCATTAGTTCACTCAAAATTTTTATAGACCTAAAAAATTGGCCGGTATGTGAAGGATGTATTTTTCTTTCTTAATCACGGCTGCAAGAACATATCCAAATAAGTGGACGAGGCTCCAGCGTGAATCCACCCCCGAGACGATAGGTCGTCCCGGGGTTTTTTTTTTTTTAAAGATTTGTGAAACCTTTGGGCTATGTAGAAAAAAAGGGACCCTGGTTTGATTTATGGATCTTCATGACTTTTCATAATCTACCCCTTTTATGCTTTCCCCAGGTATCATGAAAAAGTGTGGGTAATTTTTTGGGGGTCATTCCAACTTCCTATACACATTAGGGCAGTACTGCATTTTTGCCTCTTGTAAATACGAGTAGTATCCTAATAAGGGGGCACCCCCCTTTTCTGCTTTTTTTAAATTTTAAGGGACTTTTATTCTTTAATTCTTTTTAAACTTCCTTTCCGTCTAGGGAAAATTATTTTTAGTGATTTTTTTTATCACTTTGCCACCCCTGGGTAACCCCTTTTGGGAACCGCTGCTGGAAACTTCCCGGAAGGGCAAATTTACTATGGGATCAAAGATTTGCTTTTTTAAATTTTTTAGGCACGCTTTTCACATGTCTCCATGTATTGCCTGTTTTGTGGAAAAAACATTTTTAAACAGATATTACACAGAAACTTAAAAAAAGCGACCTGAAAGTCAAAAAAATTCTTATCATGATGCGGGACAAAATTTAAAAACCCTTTTTAACAACCGCTGCCGCTCGGGGGTTAACGTCTTCGAGGAGATTTCATCGTGTATTGATTGTTTACTTTCCGGGGTCTGGTGGTTGTTTTTTGGGGGGGGACTTCTTGCATTTGTTTCCCCCTGCTTGGATGGGAGGCTGCCGATGTATTTCGGTAGGTTTTTTTAAAAAAAACCTTGTTTATGTTTGGGTATTGTGCTTTCTTTCGGGCCTGTTTTCTACCTTTTGAACCATCATCCTCCGTTCCCCATGATGCGGAAAATCCAATCATTTTTTACCCCTTTGCGATTTAAATACGTCTGCCTCCTTTTTTCATCCCTTTTATAGACACGGCCACTGCATGTCCTTGGTGTCTCGCTCAAACTTTTTAATTTATTTTGTAACACATGATTTCAACTTATAACTTAGCTTTTAATTTTTTGATTCATCATTAAACTTTTTTAATAGATGTTCTCTTTTCCACTCTTCCTCCAAATCTTTTTTCTCCCCGTACCGTGCAATGGTATTTGAAGGTGTTGTAGAGATAAATACTCAAATTTAATAGGGTATGGTTACTAATTTCTTTTCCTTTTTCTTTATTTTAGTATTTCTGGTAAAAAAGTAGGCCCGCAACGGGTACGCAAACCCTGGGTATGCAGGGGTGCCTTCACGTATTTATGGTGCGAGGCATGAAATGAGGCTTGCCTTTTTTTTCCTCAGATGTTCAAGTTGTGTGGGTAATTTCTTGTTTCATTTTATTTTTTTAAACCCCCCAAACCAGCCGTTTCTGCTTGTAACAAAATCGTGATCGTCCCTTTAGAGAAAAAGAAACCTCTGCCGATTCCTGGCTTTTGCTATATCTTCAAAGACATATTGTATCACAGCAAGCACAATAAAGGCTAAATGGAAATACAAAGTCACTAAATAAAAGTATAGCCTTTCTTCTTATTTACACTGAGTTTTACTGTGCACTGCTCTCAAACGGGGTCTCCACTCCCACAAGACAGTCATTAGACAATATAGATGGAGCCAGTGCATTTAAAACCGTGTATTCTTTAAATAATTTCATTAAAAAGCAGACATTAAACCGTGTTCACAGTATGTCCTATGGTAGCCAATATGAAAAAAAAATATACTCAGCGTATTCGTTGCGGCATAGCCTCCCGTTCAAGTCCTTTCATGGCGCCGCTCCTAGCTTTATGGAGCGATCAGACCCCGGCAATCGAGCAGGGCAGAAGTAACTCGTGGACGTTTCGGGGATAGTCCTCCCCTTCCTCAATACGTCGGTCACAGAGGTTGGTTTCTAACTTATATACATTTAAAAACCCAACAACATACATTAGATACAAGCAGAAAATTTTAAGTTAATCAAACATACATTATATGGCAATTTACGGGGCTCAGGAAATTGAGTAGTGCAACACGTCTGAGTCATGGGAAAAACCGTAGTTTTGAGGCTTTTATTTAACCCTTTCGGGGCCAATGCTTCTAATAAGGCAATCCAATATGCTCATAAAATCTAATCCACGGGTCCCTATTTTCTACATAGTCCCAAAGGTTCACAAATCTTTAAAAAAAAACCCGGGACGACCTATCGTCTCTGGGGTGGATTCTTTTGTGGAGCCTCTGTCCACTTTATTTGGATATGTTCTTGCACCAGTGATTAAGAAGAAAAATACATCCTTCACGTAACGGCCAATTCTTAGGCTATAGAATTATTGAGTGCACAAATTTCCCAGGTGGATTGTTGTACCCTTGATTTAAGTCTTTTTACAACATTCCTATGGACGATGGTGTCAATGCAGTGCGTGGGGGTTTTATGTCAGAACCCAGATTTGTCTAATTCCCGTTAGCATTTCTTTTACAGCTTTTGGACATTGTCCTTCCGAAACTATTTTCGTTTTGGGGAGGAGATGTTCCCCCAGTACAGGGGCTCTTTTGGGGGTCCCTGTTGCTCCTAGCTATGTTAAATCTCTTTTATGAGTTTTTTTGAGAACAACATGAGTTTCATCATCACTATGGAGTATATAATGTGCTGGTTCAGATATGTCGACGATGTCTTTATGCTGTGGTCAGGAACTGAGGCGCACCCTGGATGATTTTCGTCGCAATCTGAACAGGTTCAACCACTTTAAATTTGCACTTACTAAGAATAGCACGCCATTCCATTTTGGATGTTTTGGTAGAAAAAATGGTGGGTCGTTTACTTTACCTCCTTTGTATTCTAAAGAGTCAGATCGCAAAAATTTATTCTGTTGCGCTTAGCCAACATGCACCCCAAACTTTTAGAGGTATAGTCAAGGGTCAGCTTGTGAAAGCGCGGCGCATATTCTCCGATGAGAGAAGGTACCAAATAAGTGTTAAAATATCCTTGATAAATTCATAGATCGAGGGTATGATCAGGAGGAACTAAAACACATTGCATTGGAAGTTTCAGCTATTCCGAGGGAGAATCTATTGATAGGCATCGCAATAAAAAGAGGAAAATTAATCGCTTTATGTATACATCACGTATGATGCACGCAGGCATGATTAGACAAACTATTCTCAAGTATTGGAGAATTTTGCGGTCGAACAAAAAAATATGGCCACTGTTTAAAGAAACACCGGTTTGGGTATAACAAAAGGGAGAAAACCCTTTTGGGGAGCAATTGGTGTCCTCCGATTTGAAAAAATATGATGATCATAAAAAAACCCAGACGGTCTTTAGAAGTGTCAGAGCTGGCACCTTTGCGTGTCTTAGGTGCCAGAACTGCTCCTCTATCATTAAGGGTGACTCTATCTGTCATCCAACGAAAGGACATGCTATTAAATTAAAGGATTCACACTTTCGATTAGCAGTGGGGTGATTTATATGCTTAAATTTCCCCTTTTGGATATTTATATGTTGGACAAACTGCGAGATCTGTGAAGGTTAGACTCAATGAGCATCGCTCTGTCAAACCGTATATATAAAAAAACATATAACATTAAAAAGTGATAGTGCTGTGGTTGTGAGGAGGAGAAGAAAAAAACATATGGTGAAACTTCTGTAGCCAGGCATTTTGCCATGGCTAAACATGGGGTTTCTGAATTAAAATGGTGTATCTTAGAGAAAGTTAGTGCGAAGATCAATCCAGTTACCCGTAAAACTGTTAAAACGAAAAGGCATATTGGATTGCCTTATTAGAAGCATTGGCCCGAAAGGGTTAAATGAAAGCCTAAATCTACGGGTTTTTCTATGAGTAGACGTGTTGCACTTACTCTATTGCTGAGGGCCCCCTATATTGCCATATTATGTATGTTTGATTACTTAATTTTCTGCTTTGTATCTAATGTATTGTTGTTGGTTTTAAGTGTTTTTAAGTTAGCCAACCCCTGTGACCGACGTGCTTGAGGAAGGGGAGGGCTATCCCGAAACGTCCACGAGTTATCTGTCCTGCTCGATTGCCGGCGTCTCATCGCTTCATATGCTAGGAGCGGGGGCCATGAAAGGACTTGAACGGCAGGCTATTTCCGCAACGAATACGCTGAGTATATGTTTGTTTTTATATTGGCTCGCATAGGACATACTGTGATCACGGGTGAATGTCTGCTTTTTAATGAATTATTAAAGTTACTACGGTTTTAATGCAGGCTCCATCTATATTGTCTATGACAGTCAGGAAGTTCAGCAGCACACAGCCAGACAGTGAGAGAGAGGCCCCGCCCCCTGCTGTGCTCACGGGCCATCTCCTGCTGCATTGAATTCCTTATGGCTTCAACAGAGCAGGTGCCCATATCAAGTGAGTGAGTAGCCTCACTGTAGAGACCAGTGCTAGATAGTATTATAGGCAGGGGCGTAACTACCGGGGTAGCAGGGGTAGCAGTTGCTACGGGGCCCCTGCGCTTAGGGGGACCCCGGGGCAGCTGCTACCGCGTCCGCTACCCCGGCAATGCCGCTCCTTTGCCCGCCGGCAGTGAACTTAACAGTTCACTGCGGCGGGCGGGGAGCTGAGGGGCCCGGCCCATACTGCCTCTGAACGCCCGGGCCCCCCGGTCCGAGCGTTCAGAGCCAACGCTACCCGGAGGTAGCAGAACGGAGCGACACTCGCTTCGCCCTGCTACTTCCCCTGCCGGCGCTCTGTGGTCACGTGGGCGCGCGCGGTGACGTCACATCACCGCGCCGCCCGCGCTTAGCGCAGAAGCTGCAGAGAGAGGGGGA